>OZ025282.1:3117130-3169630 GCA_964019165.1 Mastigias papua | reverse complement strand
CATTGGGGTGCTATTGTTCCAAAGTGTTCATTTTTTATTCACTTTTGCATATCTATACAGTGTACAAATTCAGATTAACTGTTTTACAATTTGCCCTGTGTTAAAAACTAAAACAAAATAAATAATTTAGAAGAAAGGAGATACAAATGCATGTTGGATCGCTTGGACAGTGAGATGAAAATTGTTGGATTCAGGCATGCGCACAAGTCACAATTTTAAGTGGAGCGCCGTATAATCACGAGCCACAAGCACCATGTGCTGTAATATTAATATTTCATACTGCAATTGTCCTCTAGCCCACCTTATGAGCTTTTTCAATTCCCTTGGCAATTTTCCTGGATAATACCTACAATAGTTAATATCACGGCAAATTTGAACTTTTCATAGATGCATCAATGTTGTATTGATACTGTCTTGTCACCATTAGGCCGGGGGGAGGGAGGCAAACTATCCAACAAATGCTGGACGAAAATATTCCCTGCTTGAGATAAAGGTGTTCCGTGAGCATCACATCAATCGCCCCCCCCCCATAGAAGTTGCTGGCCACTATTTGTCGGATGAATAATGGATGAACTATTGCATCTTTCAGCCGGAACTTAATTAAGGCGTACGCGTTTTTAATAAGGAACTTCGGCCAAGGCCTAGTTCCTAAAACTCCTTAGTTTTGGAGGTTTCAACAGAAGCCCCTCTTTGAGACACTTACTACATGGTTCGCACACAATTAGGGCGACTTTGGTACCCAAATCCTCGATTGCTTGCAGTTATGAACATATATGAAATTCACTACGGCACGAAAAAGCGGTACCATGTTGTAGGCATATTATGCATAAGTATGCCTAAAACATGGTACCGCTTTTTCGTGCTGTAGTGAAGTTCTGTAATACCAACAGACTTTTCATATATGAAATTGAACAGTTCCAGTACGGATTCTGTTTTTGGTAGTATACTTTCCTTAGAGTTGCTGGCATTGTACATGTAGCGTTTTATAAAGCTGTTTTTATGAAAAAACGTGTGTGTCACAGGCACGCCGGAGCCGGGGGGGGGGGCTGGGGGAAGGCTGCAGCCCCCCAGTTTTTTGCTCATGTATGATGTCAAGATTGAGGCATTCAATCCAATTAGAAAGTATATTTCCCTTTTCCGTGTTAAAGTTCACTCACCTTTAAAAAGTACCAGAGCCGGAGTCATCAGGACCTATTGAAGGTAAATAACCCAAGCTTTTTCAAAACGTGGTGATATAGACTGGTCCAAAAGTCTCATAAACATGGAACGTCAGGGAAGGGGTCTGTGTTCTTGGTCGCCTAGCGTTTAACATGATCTCGTTGCTCTGAAAACGTGTGTCTCTATCATTTTACCTGACCTGGCCACAATATTTGTAGAGTAGCAATAAGGTCTATTCAATTTTCTCACCAACACTTCAATGATGTTATCTGCCATTTCCTACCAAGACGGTATGCATATCTATATTCAAACAGGGCGTTTCCCACTGAATTATAGGGTATGGATTGCAAATTTTTCAGGGGCCCCGCCCCTGACCCCATTTTTCCATGCTTCCATATGGACTTTCAACTCATCCCCAGCCCCCCAACTCAGAAATATGCTCCGGCGTCCCTGGTGTCGCAGGTAAATTGCCGAGACAGTGCTTGTAGGGTACAAAAAGCCTATGCAACCGTATACTGGATGTGACACTATACAACTTATAACAATAGTGGGCTATAGCAGAGCTAAACCTGTAAAATTTTGATCTATGCATTACATATTCTGGCCAATGCATTTCCCCAACACAATAAAATGTATCGTGTACAACCTGTGAAGACGCTTTCCCCACATGAATTTTAAACAAAACCGGCAAGCACTATATGTCGAGGTACCAGTAATCACCAAGCACGTGAAGGCCACAGATTTATATACAGAATGGCGATTGTAAATAATCCATGATTTATTGCAGATTGTAGCTCACAGACATTTGTATACTGGCCTGAAATGGAGAGGGGGGTAACAAACTGCCAGAATATTGTCTGATTTCACAAAGTGGTAACAATCAATTTTGTAGCGACACAGAAATAAACAAACCCACCACATAAACTGTCTGTCCAAAAGATCCGATTCTCTTCATCGAAGGTTGTAAGCTTTTTGATCGGAATGCAGAAACTTTGTCGATGAACCCACGTTGCAGCTCAACCACCGATACGGTTCTATTCGCGCCACCGTAGCGAGACAATGCAACCGATGGAGTCGTCAGCAAATAAACACCCAAGTCTCATTGCCATAACAACTCCAAACAATAGGACCCGGCTAAAAATGCTGTAACTATAAAACCATTAGGCATAAACACTGCTGTGTTTTGCACTGTTCTGCTCGTTATAGTACTGTAACAAAACAAGTTATGGAGTACAATTTAGTTGCAGAAGGCCGCGGTAAGAAACCAACACTCTGGATGTTTCCATCTTAGAAATCCCTTTCGTTCCTTTGAGTTCTTGCTATTGCGTGCTCAGCTAAGGAATCCCCAATGTTGCATGTGAACATGACACAGCAAAAAACCATTATACAATTCTATTAATTTTGGATTACGTCAAGTGATCATTGCTGCGCGTGCATACACCTGACAGACAAAAACTAAAACAAGGTAAATTCCTCATACGTATGAGAGCCTATACACGAACTAAGACTTATGACGTTAGTCTTATTTGAAAAATCTCTCCATAGCAACCTCGTTTTCAATATGAGGCGATCCAGGAACGCATGCAGGAGAGTTGTCGTACCCCGTGCACGAAGCTAAGACGGAATGTGGGTATTGCCTACCCAGCTCAAAGATACTGCTACCTCTTTATCCTTCCAACGCTTTTATGATGAAAATATGCTTTTTGCAAAAAACTTGCAAAATATAGAATACTTGACTCAAGAAAATATAAGTAACAGCGGGACTACTAGTTGCTATCATTAATTAAGGGGCCATTCAAAAAGTACGTAACGGAAAAATTGTCATTTTGACCCCCACCCCCTTTTTAACGGCTTGTCACGCACAAGCCGGTACCCCCTCTTTGTTACGTAATATTCTGGTATGAAACCTCCCTCAACAATACCAGCCTTTGTGTAAAAGAATATATGTCTATTAGAACATTAAATTAAATCTCAAAATCGCTGAAATTTTAAGAATGATTGGGGATAATACAAGACTCATGCAGCATAAGATCTTAAACTTCTCCCTTATTTTTATTTGAGTATTTTTAGAAAACATTGATCAAAAAGTGAAAAATGAAAACACTGCACTAAAAGTTTGATGTTTCGTAGCAAAAGTAACTTGACACCTCTAGCCCTATATTTTTCATAACAGTTTGTCAGAGAAATGGGACATACCCACCCAGCCTTGACCCTTTAATTGGTAGATTTAACTTAAGCTCATGGGGTGGGAGGGGGGTGCGGTAAGCAAGACAAGCTACAATTTCCGGTTCCTCGATATATCATTGCGGTTCCTCCAATGGCTTGGCAACGAGGCTGGAGATGCAATAAATAAAAGGTTCTTAAAATAGCCTGAGTCGAACAAAACCGTATACTCCCGGGTTGGATAAACTCTCTGTTGTCAGTTTGACGGCCTTCGGCAGCTTATTTATAGACCGTACATACGTGATGCAGAGAAGATCATTATAGGTGTCATGAATTCTAAAAGCGTTCGACGCCGACGTAAATTCGAAAGGCAGAAATGGTGACACTGAAATGCTGCGAGTCAGCGTGGGTTGACATGTCAACCGGCGGCAAAATGCTAAAGCTGTACTAATATCCACGAAATAAGAATAACTCAGTATTTCAGAACTCTGCTGCATACACTGAAATGGTATTTAACCAAATTCCACCACGAAACGGTTATGCTGGCTGGGCTGGCAGGGCTGGGCTGGCAGGGCTGGGCTGGCAGGGCTGGCTGGGCTATAGCCCCACCAATAGTTTGTCCAGATTTTTAGCGCAGCAAGCAGAGAAGCAAACATGACAAGAGTATACCGGAACAATAAAAAGGGAATGTTATTGAAGGTAATACCTGATTCACAAACACCTGATGATCTCTTGTATATTGTCTGTCTAAATTGCTTACACTCCAATAATTTAAGAACAACTGAAGAACAATTCAGCCTCAAAAATTTGGAAAAATTAATACACTAAAAGAAAGAACGAACACAGACCCTAGCAAATTTGGGCATTATAGAATTCGAATTACGTAAATTGCTCTCGGAGTTTATAGGAATTCATCAAACTAGAAAAATTTTGTTAGAAAGGACTCGAGCCCCCTAGAAATCCTATTCATTTTGATAAAGGGGGCTGAATCCCTGCACCACCCTTCATAGCGCCCCTGGTTCAGCAAGGAACGAGCAAAGTGAAAACTTGGCTTGCTAGGAATCAAAATTTTGTGATACAGTGGCTTAATCAATGCAAAAGTAAACATAACAGGTTTTTCCTCTGTCTTTGTCAAATGCCATGCTCAATTGCCTCTTCCCAACATACAACCTCCCGTGTCTCTGCTGAATCTGTAGCTTGGCTGTAGCCGGATTTGGGATGAACTCCATGTAATTAACGGCACAATTGACGTTTACCTTGTCTTGCGGTTTACATGTGGTAACATATCACGGAGAACACTTTCTAAAAATATTGCTACGATATTTGCAAAAATACAACTTGGCTATAACGATTAGATGAGGAATGAGACGAGATATTACTGCCAATAGTTGTAGTCACCTATTGACCGCAGCCACAACGGGGTCCGTTCGATATTCCGACAGTTCGATATTCCGACAGTTCGATATTCCGACAGTTCGATGTTCCGACAGTTCGATATTCCGACAGTTCGATATTCCGACAGTTCGATATTCCGACAGTTGATTTTGACTATGTTATAGTACATTCCTTAGGTAAGTACATTTATAAGACCAGGGACGCCTGCACCTGAAAAGGGCAAGGGGGTAAAACTTGTTTCCAGGGCACTACACATAATGAAATATTTTTATAAGAAACCCATTTTTATTAGAAACCCATTTACCAGAGTGGAAAGTTTGCTTAATACGCAAACACTTTAAATAAGAGTTTATGGTGCGCGTTAGTTATGTAAATTATGGAATATTTTTGCACGGATTTAATATCAAAAATTCTGTGAATAGTGTCGCGAATTTTGTCTCAAAACCGAAAAGAGAAAAGAATCAATAACTTGTTAGCTCGGTTAACTAAGAAAGAAAAAAAGCAAAGAAGCTTGAGGCAAAAACATTGTTTCAAATTAATAGACAGTAGCAGAAAAATATTTTCTAATCCTACTGTAAGAAATTTTCCTTGATTTTTGGTATATTAGGTAAATTAACGTTGTTTGTCCAACTTTCGGAATATCGAACTGTCGGAGTATCGAACTGTCGGAAAAGCGACCTGGCCCCGCCACAACAGATGGGGGGGCTTCAGCCGCTCATGCTCCTAAAGGGCCATGCCCTTCATTACAACCGGCATGCAATAAAAAACCCGACTGGAGGGTAATACAGAGCAATTGTTCTTCATCAAAGAGCATGTTTTCCAAAAGACCAACTACTAAAAAATTTAATTTGGTTCTTGCATACCACACCTTCCAATGTTGCACACTCTTCAATGTCCCCCGGTCCACGCCTGTTTCAAAGCTTGGCATAACGGATGCAAGTCAAACTGTTTACATAGTAGGACTTAAGGCTCTCACTTATGACGTCAAATACTATCTGTTGTAGTACTCGCGACCAACATCTAGGATGCCCTCTATTATTTAGCACTGACTAGCTATCTCTTATACTTTCACTTAGGAAGAATTACTGAGATAAAACATAAATGATTCAGGATTTGAAACAAAAAGTGCAAATCTGACGTATATCCATTACACAACACGAATCAGTGCCAAGAAGCAGCGGTTACTTCGTCTTTGTTATCCGAACGGACCTCCCCCTCTATAAATCATTGTCATAGCTCTAGCCGGAGCTCACTGACCCCGATTTATCCATTCAAACTATTCTTTCAAGAGTGGGCACACGCGTTTTGCGGTTGTCATAGCGCCGGGTACTGTATTCACTTGTCGTGTAGGCCGACAAAAGGGGGATAATCGGGGGAAATTGGTGGGGCCAACGATGTCATGATGATACTGCAGGTTCGTAGGCAGCTGACCCAGATTGGGAGGCAATGATTCTTGTTATGAGATAAAACAGCTATTTAAACATGTCTCGAAATACAATCTCAGCAAATTATTGGGGTTGTACAACACGTCCTGCCCCATCACTTTCTATGGGCCTGTATTGATGATGATTATGATGACGATGGTGCTCATAATACTGGGGGAGTGGCAAGAAGAAATTAATAACATCCTCTAGCCCTACCTCCGTTATGATAATCAAAAATCTGAGGAACGAACACACAATATTGAGAGATATTGAGTCAGGTAGACAATGGCTGAGTAGCTCAAAAGGATAGTAGACACTGTCGAGCCTTTGAGGATTGTTTACGTGCCAAAGATAAGAAAAAGCGTAATGGTTATCCAATACGGGAAACCTTTTGCTATCATTAATAACTCGATATGAATGATGCTGCTTCACAGATACCGTCACGGCCAAGGGCATGATAATGACGATCTCAATGAAAGTGATTAGGAACATAACAATGATGTCAATCATAGTGTTAAACAGTCATTATTAACAGAATGGAGATAACGCATGATAAGATGAATAAGCGTATATGCAAAGAGAATATGGTGACGAAGGTAATGATTAATGATGACGAAAATTATACTAATGAAAATGGCGAGAGTGAATGGTGATGATCATGATGATCATGATCACTATCACGACGATGATGATGATGATGGCAATGATGATGATGATGATGGCAATGATGATGATGATGATGGCAATGATGATAATGATGATGGCAATGATATGATCATGATGATGATGATGATGATGATGATGATGATGATGATGATGATGATGATGGCAATGATGATAATGATGATGGCAATGATGATGATGATGATGATGATGATGATGATGATGATGATGATGACGCTAGCCCATGGTTGGAGACCTCCTCGTGGTGGTGAGCGGGCACAGAGAGACTCTGCCCTTAAGTTGATAGTGATTCATTTCGCGAAGATTCAGAATTGGGGCAGATGTTGACGACCTGTGGCAAACTGTCCAACCAGGCCCCTTCAGTGAAAGTCAGGCACAGCAGCTTCAAGCTGCAGCTCTGATAAGTAACTGTTGGGGTAACAGAGTGGATTGAGTGTAGCCGACTCAATCACCTCTTCTAAACAATTTGAAGGCGACACTGACCTCAGGGTCAGCCTAGGCCCCGTAAGGGGCGTACAGGAAAAGACAAGACAAGATGATGATGATGATGATGATGATGATGATGATGATGATGATGATGATGATGATAGCCCACGGCTCGAGACCTCGTTATGGTGAGCGGTCACAGAGAAACACTACTCTTAAAGTTGATGGCGATTCATTTCGGAGAGTCCAACCAGGCCCCTTCAGTGAAGGTCAGGCTCAGCAGCTTCAGGCTGCAATTCTCCTGATTAACTGTTGGGGCAACAGAGAGGATTGAGTGTAGCCGATTCCATCACTTCTTCTACACAATTTGCAGGCGATCACCCACCCTAGGGTCAGCCTAGGCCCCGCAAGGGACGTAACAGGAGAATGACGACGACGACGACGACGACGACGACGACGACGACGACGACGACGACGATAGCCCATGGTTGGAGACCTCCTCGTGGTGGTGAGCTGGCACAAAGAGGCACTGCCCTTAAGTTGATAGCGATTCATGAGTATTACAATATCGTCATCATCATCATTCGTTCAAGGGGCGTAACGGGAGAACGAACGATGATGACGATATTAGTAATACTCATTTTGATAACAATGGTAGCTATTGCCGAATGCTTATGATTGCGAATGATGACACTGGTTATGAGGATGGTGACGGTGATTACAATAATAACAATAATGCTATTGATAGTGATTTTAATGATAGTGAAGGTGATAATGATAAATCCTCTTTCTATAAGAACCAGCTAATTTTTCCCAGGCTCTCAGGGAGCGGTCATTATTTATGACCGGGGTGGGGACTGAAGATAAAATGGTAGGGTAACTGAAAAAAATTAAGCTGTGTTAGGTGGGGTAGCAGAATAATTTGTTAACACAAGGGAGAGTAAAAGCATACACCATATCTAAGCACAAAAGAAGCCTCGATTTACTGTTTTCTTTTCGGTGGGGTAAAGAAAATTTGACTTAAGCAAGTGGTGGGGTAAAATTTCTTTGAAGGCACATAATACTTTCTCTTCAGTCCCCACTCCGGCCATAAATAATGACCACTCCCTTAATTATTTGATATTTTCAGACTCAAAAGGTCTTAAAATTGTTCTTATTTCAAGAGTGAATTGTTTCGCAAATATTTGAGAAACCACAAGCAGCTGACAGTTGCCAACACATTCGGCTTGGCTACATGTGAACAGAAAGCAACGAATGTTGATGGTTAATAACAACCTTATCAGAATTTGCCTGCCATAAGAATGTAGGTATGAGAGTGCGTGTGAGTGTCTTTATGAAGACACAATATTAAGCGACAAGAAAATATCAGAGCAACAGAAGTCGTGACAATCTGGCCATTTTACATGTAAGACTGAGCGTGTTCTAACCATGTTCTAACCATGTTCTAACCGTGTTCTAACCGTGTTCTAACCGTATTCTAACCGTGTTCTAACCGTGTTCTAACCGTGTTCTAACCGTGTTCTAACCGTGTTCCTACGTATATAGCAAATCGAGCCTTCAGTGTTCATATAAAGTTTGCTCCTGTAAAAAAGTATATCGAGGTAAATAATACTGGCGATTGAAAATAACGAAAAGTCAGTGGCAAGAACCTAATCCATAATGTTGGCAGTGGCGCAAGGTATCGTGAAGCGGGGGCAAGGTCCTTTATACATAAGCAAAAGATCCATTTGAAACAGAAACACCCTTATTTTAGATAGAAAGCTACAGACGAAATCATCGATGTATGCGAGAGAAAAGTAAATAGTTTTTTCATGACATTGTTGGACGAATCTAACCAACTAATATAAATTTTTAAATAATTGGAGGCTATCTACCCCTCTACCCCATACAAGCTCTTTTTATAAGGAACCTAGCTCAAGGCCTAGTTCCAAAAGTTCCTTGTGTTAGGACCTCCAATGATCAAATTGTAGTACTAAAAGTTCCTTAACAGTTGTTGAATTCTCACCTCACAATTAGTGCCATAAAAAGGGTACAGACACATGTAAAACATTAAAATTCTGATTTTGCCTTTAGTTTTGGCTCTAACGTAAGATCAATGAAAACTGAAGGACTTAGCACAAGCATAGCAAATAATCTAAACGGATTTTGGGTGCACATGCATGGAACCAGTTTCCTGATTCTTGATTGTTATAAAAAGTGTTATAAAAATTATTCAAATTGAAAGTTCCTTGGGAATTTCCCATTAGTAGTATAAGTTCTTTAAATATTTCCGCATTCAACATGTAGGTTCCTTATATAGTAGTTCATTATAAAAAAGCGTGTAAACCTAGATTTAGGCGAGCATGAGACCGATGGTATATGAGGACCAGGATACCGGCAATGGTTAACTTTCGAGCGAAGGACTGCCACCATGTTGGGAGTCTGTGTGATTGCGGAGGGGAGGTTCACCAAATGGGCTCCGTATTATATGCAAACCGGTAACATACGAAACGCATGCTCGTATAGCATTCGGCTCGAGATCTTCTCTGCTCGGTTCTGCGAGTACCCTTGTTTAATATAGACAATTTTACACGAAATATTTCCTTCTAATGATGAAGGCCCAGTAGGTATTCATCAAGTGGTTTGACTGCTACAATGATGATATAGCCAGATTTCATCAATAACATTAATTCATTTTTCAGTTTTCATTATAACCATACCCATCTAACAGTAGCGTATTTCTATTTAATCAGCTTCAAGCACTACAGTAGTCAAATTTGCTTCAGGTCACGCAACTAAAATAAAACACCCACACACACTGCCAAAGATTTCAGGTACATTAAGTAAATATTATTTCAGATTCTCGTAAAACAACTAAATGATTCGAACGATATCAAAGAAACTGTCCTATAGCCATCACTAAACTCCAATCACATGAAATTCTATATCAATGCACAGGTCTCGTTCTTGATCTAAGACGCGGCTGCGTCTAGGCGTGTTTCTACATCGCGTGTACGGTGATTAACATACGAATTCAGGCACCCTAGAGCTAGGAGAGTTAGCTCACATGAGAAAGGGCTGCTCAAGCGTGGTGAAAATGAGAATTAAGCGGTTGAGGTTTGGTTTAAAAGTGGGGGGTTGAGTTCTTTCTAGCCCTCCTAGTTCACCAGGTCTGTGTCAACGAATCCCTCAGAGCTACTTCTCTCTACGTGAATGGAATTGTGAGGCTATCTTGCTCTACAGATACATCTTCAGCTTGAATTTGAACTCTATCACCTTACTGCAGCTTACGGCTGTTCGTCTCATCCCTTGCCACTTTTCACCTTTGGCAAACACTCCCCATTTATCTTCTGCTACCCCCAGTTCTTTTCATAACTGAAGTAACCTCTTCGAGTGTGCGTAGGTCCTTTCCTACAACCTACAACATCCACCTTTTCTGATGAGCAATCGAGCACACTTGAAAACAAAGTATACTGAAAAAGGACAACTGAGGAAATACTAGGTCACATTTTGTCTGAATTACGCATGCGTACAAAAGTACATGAAGTCTATAACATTGTTCAAACAAATTTCCTTTACATTGGTTCTCCACGAACAGTAAAATGACATATGGCTCAATTAAGCAGTCTCCTCTGCCTCTGCTACTTAGTATCCAAGACAAGCAATATCTACTAGTTCATCTGGATTCTACACAGCCCATGGGCCAGACCTTCCACACACCGCTGCGGTAACACCGCATCTAGATTTCCGCTCTACTCAGTCATCAAGCGCAACAAATAAGCCATGAAACATTTTACTTGGCTGCAACTCACTTTTAATACTTGCGGCTGTTTGCCAAAGATCTGCAGAATTAAGCCTAACACATCCATTTTCTTCCGCCAATAAAATTTATCCACAGAACCGTTTAAATAACATGTTCCATCATAGCTAACCACATTGGTTTGTGTCGAATTACAATAGTGATATCAACTAGGAAGTGCTCCACATGGGAGATCATATCCACTGGCATGCCACAAGGGTCAGTCCTCGGGCCATAGCTTATGTCGACTATATTACTCACGCTTATCAAATAAGCAACGGTGCTACACTGTAACTAAGGATGCATCATTAAACTCTTTTCGCTGAAATACGGGGGTATTGGACACAGCTCTTAAGAATCTATCGCAAAATCATTAGAATGAGAATTGAGTAGTGATTGCTAATGATTTAACAACAATTAGTGCTTGTTATTGAGTAAACATTGATTATTGATTGTCAGTGATTGAACACCGACTAGTGATTATAATTGATTGAACATTGAGTAGTGATTGCTACTGATTGAACATCAATCAATAATTGTTATTGAGTGAACATTGATTAGTGATTGTCAGTGATTGAACACCGACTAGTGATTGTAATTGATTGAACATTGAGTAGTGATTGCTACTGATTGAACATCAATTAATGATTTTTATTGAGTGACTGACATCTTTTCCTACTGTTTAGTTTCTCAACATCCCATACATAGCAGCAATATAGAATGCAAAACGCAAGAAATTCCTCGCTACTTTTGGGGCTGTTTTTCTTTTCTTACTCTTACACATATGCTGCGATGTGCTGCTTCACTGTCCTTTCGACTGTCTGCAGCAACTTAGATGCAGGTTGCAAATATCAATTGTAGGGTGATCTCCATTTTTTTCAAAGGAATTAATTTACTCATAAAAATAAAACACTTAATAGTAAATCAAGATGTCGTTGAGCCAAAGTTGCTTGGGACAAGCGATCTGATAGTTGTACAAAAAATACTGCAGAACAACTTACTGTGAGAAAAACTCCAGTACGCTCTCTCCCCCTCTCTATCTCGCTATGAATGGCATCAGGTGAAATATCAAATTACACCCCATAGATAAAAATATGAACTTTTTAAAACAATGATGTACTAAATCATATGAAATTACACTACATATACTATTTTATACTATATTACATTACTCTAATTGTATATTATATATCACTATACTATATTGTAATGTACAAAGTTGTACCGTACTATATTACATCATATTATGCCAGTTCATATTAATCATTATCATACCCTATGGCAGAGGTGTCGAACTCATTTTCACCGAGGGCCACATCAGCTTTATGGTTAGCCTCAAAGGCCCAGATGATCATAAACTACACCTTATGATATCGTTAGATAAGTGATTCTGTATTTTTAAGTCTTTAAGTCAAAAGGGTGAGGGACTATGGCACAAACAAGCATCATTTTACAAAAATGAGGTAGTGCTGCCTGTCCTTGAACACACACAAGAAGATCCGACGTCATCCTGAGATGCCATCCTACATATCCTAATTCATACGTCATGTTTTGGAAATAACAGATGAAATAAGAACACAATTATTAAATTGTACACATACTTTACTCTTTTGAGTCATGCACATCATCATGAAATATCATCAGAATCATGCACAAGCTCTCGCGGGCAACATGAAATGACGCGGGGGGCCACATTTGGTACGCGGGCTTTGAGTTTGACACATGTGCCCAGAAACTCAAACAGTTCACTTGGAAGCTTATCATATATGATATAATTCTATACATCGCACAATTTTGGTTGCATGCTATGGTGAACAGCATGGAAAACTCTGGACTGTTTTCACATGTCCATTGATGGAAAAGGTAATCATCAAGGAAATAGCTGTTATCTTCACGAAACTTACTGAAAACTAGACTAAGTCAAGAAAACCAAAGAGTGACATTCAATCAATGCCAGGAGTACAATTAAATGATAAATAATCTCCAGCAAAGAATCCCACACACTTACTGTTTTACGTCAATGGACATATTATACATCGTTCCTTCAAACCGTTCACTTTTTTTCGCAGTATTCTTTGTAAGTTTTCATTCAAAACTAGAGTAAGGAAAGGGAGAAAAATGAAAAACGCCATGAGCTGATAAGAAAGATAGAATCAAGGAAACCCAGGCTTAACCTGCTTTAAAACAATTTTCTTTGCGAGCAAGTGAGAGACGAGTAGCCTATAATATACAACAAGGATGGATTACAAGTTGTCCTCGTTTTGGGCAGCCTCATTCATTCCATAAATAGTACCAAGGCAGAGCCAAGACCATAATTCTAAGTGCTTACGATTCTTCACGAGTTCACGCAAAGCTCCTTGGGAACGCAGTCAAGATAATAAAGGTTGATTGGCGAAGGGAGACCGACACATCTGGTCATACAGTCCAGCACATTCATAACACAAACAATCGAAAATATTTCATCTATACATAAAATTGGAGGCTGGAGAATATCAGAGCAGGTTTATAGTGCTAAAGTAGAAACCAAGACCTATTTATGGTAGAAATCCTGTCTGTTGAGAAACGAAATTCCAGGGTTTTTGCTGTTTAAGTTGAATATTTTACAGGATTCACACAGAGGCTTCAGCAACAAAGTCCAAGCTCACAACAAGTTAATTCGCATCAAGCCGGAAAAAATCAGTTAAAGCAGACTAACATGTATTTGAACCTCTTCACAGATTATCAAAATATCCAAGACAAAATTTTCATTCCGTCCTTCATGGTCCCTTTGATAGTATATAGTGGGGCAGAGGAAAATAATAAAACTAAAAATATTGAAACTGTCAAAACACAATAAGTGTTGAGCAGGTTTTTCTGTATGTGTAGTTCTGCACTGTAACTGCCATAGGAAAGCTTTGAGAATAAACTGGAGGTAAAGCGTGAGAAACGAAGAACTGTCTACAAAAACCAAATGAAAGCGACTCTCCTGCAAAGTCATAAGAAGAAGACCGCATCTGTTTGGACATATTTGTAAGGTTGATAGCGACCGGAAAATTAAAGATTCTATGTTGGGAATAGTAGAGGGAACGAACAAGAAGAGAAGACTACACGGAGAATGGAAAGATGATGTTAACCAATATTATCAGGAACACATTGTCTACAAACTTTATAGAATCGCGCCAGCCAGAGATGGGTGGAACACTGTTGTCATGAAGGCATCAAGCACCGATGGGCATTGAACCCACTGGTTATGATGATCATGATGATCGATGAGGAGTCTTGCCAACATTTGGAGTATTTCGAGCAAAAGAAAACATCAGAAATATTTCAATAAGAAACCAAGCAACTTACCTCGTGTTATAAATTTTTATGCTTGTAATGGATATTCTAATTTTGATAAATCTATTTCTTGCTGCAATATTACTGAGAATTCTCTTGAAAGCAATTCGTTCATATCCTCACCAGTATGCGAATAAATCCAACGTCCATTGATATAATCGTATCTTTTAGGCCCACTGAAAAAAGGTAAGTATGATGAGTTAGAAATAGAAAATGAAACAGCATAAAGCTTGTAGATTAGAAAATAGGCCTATTAGAAACCCAATGGGGACGGAGTCTGATTAAAAAATTGATGGCAGTGATGAAGACGATGATCGTTGCAGACAAAATGCTGAAGGAGAGCATAAACACTCATTCACTAAATCCATTTACCTTAAATGGATTAATTTTTGCGAGGGCTAACTTCGCGAAGTCAAAAAAATCACAATTCACAAGTACAAATTTCGCGAACCAGCCTTTTCCAAATAATTTGCATGTACTAATTTTAGCAAAATTGGCCATTCTCAAATTGTTTGAAAAGACTTGTCTTCGAGAGTTATAAATTCTTAGAATTCATAAAATAATAAATAGCTCATGTATCGTAACTCGCAAAGATCCTAGTATTTTTTTCGTATTTGTTATCATAAAAATAGCTACAAAGACCTTCCTCGTCATCAAAGATCAGTTTATTTTTAAAGATCTTCTTCATCGTCAAAATAGAAATAAATAGACAATATTTCCATCATTGTTAAAGATCATTTGCTGATGCACTGCTATGAAAAAATGAGAAAACTCTATTGCAAACCCAAAAGATGAGATCATAATGGGTAGCTTCATTGAGAAGAGCGTCGATGTCGAATTTGATTACAACCGAAAGCAAAACAGAAAAAAGACACTGAAAACTGTTCATAAAACCAAATGGTGCTAGGATATTCGATCATTTTTCCAAAAAGGTATCTTTACGTACATGCTTTTCTTTTATACGAAAGCCACTTTTTCGTCCGAGCCTCAATTTTCTCAACTTTTCCTAAAATTGCGGCTGAGATTTCTTAAGATTTTCTTAACTTTTACTAGAGTAAACTGGCTAAAAGAGGCTACCATTATTTGTTATGAAGAGTTTGATCTTTGTTAACCAAGATTATCAAAGAAAAGTTTCGATCTTTGTAAAGGAGCTTGCAAAGAATGAGCTAATATCGATTTCTGGAACGTAAAGAAGTGAATTTTAGAACTTGAGCCTCGTGATTTTCTTAAAATTTTCTTAAGATTTTTGCATTTTGAGCTCCATATCTTTGATGTGTGTACCTGGTATTCTATAATAAAGCCACGAAAAATTTTGTTTTTCTTTAAACTTTAACTCGTATGTTTTTCGTGAATCGGTCTTTTCAAATTTTTCGCAAGTATTAATCTTCGAGAGTTAGCCGTCTGGAAAATTTTCGCAAGGGCTTACATATCTTCGCGAAAATTTATCCACTGAAGGCATAAAGATTAAACAGCTAAACAAAATCGACCAACTCAGGCGCGTTTACTTGGTGGCCTACAGGCCACATACGGCCCCGTCGCAACCAACAAGTGGCCCGGAAGAGTTTTACCTCGTTTTTGTTCTTCATTTTACACTTTTTGAGTAGTCAATGTTGTGACCTTGCAGAGCAAAAACTAACCATTACTTTGGGATTAGAAATTGTACTGATCCGAAGTCACTCACTGCTGCAAATGTGCGGCCCCGTTTAATAGACCAGACTTAACTGTATACATCTAGATGTTTATTCATTATACATGGATCTGCTGAGTGGGTGATGGTGGTGGTGGTTGGTTGGTTGGTTGGTTGGTTGGTTGGTTGGCTGGTTGGTTGGTTGGCTGGTTGGTTGGTTGGATGGTCAAAAACGTGATGATTTTGAGCGTACGTACTTTATGGATGACCCCTTGGCAGCTTTGAATGGTGCTTTCCAAGCTTGTAAATTGTTATGAACATAAACTCAAAATTGAGATTGGACGCTTAACATTGGGATATATAGCATTGATTCTGCCATAACACTCTGAAAATATATCTACTCTTCAATGCCGAATAAAGTTTTGTCGGGACGTCTACAAACATACATACATACATGCATACATAGACGGTTTTTATGAGCATATCCAGAACTAAGTGTGGCTCTTCAATTCTGGTTCAAAAATTGTGCTCCTTGTGCTTACAATCATATGAAAGGAATAACACAAACTGGGATTGAAAGATATGCGAAAATGAATAATTACCAAAAGATTAAGAATATAAGCTAATTGATATTTTCCCGTTCCTGAGCCTATTAGGGCCTCCATCTTATTAACTTTCCTGTGCATGTCAACCTGAGAAAAGTTTTCCCTGCCAAGAAGATCCTGGTCATAGCCTTAATATTCGTTTCCACAAGGTACCATTATCATTTTTCATCTATATAAGATATAAATCTATTACTTTGAAGGCAAGGTAAAGTTCATTAAAACTGAGAAACAAGAAACTTCGACCTTCATCTACCCTAAAGAGTAAAGTCTCCACCCCCATCTGTCAAGACCCTCCCCGCTTATTACATTTCTAGAAAAAGGCTTACCCCCGTTTATCAAGGGCCCACCATGCATCTGGTGCTAAGGGTGTAAGTCTGTTTGGATATAGAACATGCCACATAAAATGCTTATCTTAAAAGCTCTTCCCATCCTCATTCGAGGGGGGCAAATTCGAGGATTTATGGTATCAGATAACTGTGGCTCATACGTAATAAAAGGCCATTGGCCGTGACAGATCATAGGAAAATATAGAAGTAAATTAACTAATTCCAACAGAGTCTGTTTTCGAGTTATGGTGGCTGCAATACAGCAATTTTCGTGCAAAAAATAGGAATACAATATTAGAATGTTGTTCACGATGATGGAAATGATGACAATCGTAAGGACGATGATGGCAATGATGATCATGACGATGGTGATGATGGTGAAGATGATGATGATGATAATGATGATGGCTGCTAGCCCCTGGTGAGAGACCTCCTAGTGGTGGTGAGTGGGTACAGAGAGACACTGTCCGCTGATAGCGACTCATTTCGCAAAGATTCAGAACTAGGGCAGATGTTGACGACCTGAGGGAAACTGTCCAATTAGGCCCCTTCATTGAAAGTCAGGCAAAATAGCGTCATGCTGCAGTTCTGATAGGTAGCTGTTGTGGGCAATAGAGTGGATTGAGAGTAACCAACTCAATCACCACTTCTAAACAATATGAAGGTGACGGTGATCAAAGGGGCAGCCTAGGGAAAAAGACAGACAGACAGACAGACAGACAGACAGACAGACAGACAGACAGACAGACAGACAGACAGACAGACGACGATGATGATGATGAAGATGATGATGATGATGATGATGATGATGATGATGATGATGATGATGATGATGATGGCTAGCCCATGGTTGGAGACCTCCTCGTGGTGGCAAGCGGGCACAGAGGGACACTGCCCTTAAGTTGATAGTGATTCATTTCGCAGAGATTCAGAATTGGGGCAGATGTTGACGACCAGTGGCAAACTGTCCAACCTGGCCCCTCCAGTGAAAGTCAGGCACAGTAGCTTCAGGCTGCAGTTCTGATAAGTAACTGTTGGGGTAACAGAGTAGATTGAGTGTAGCCGACTCAATCACCTCTTCTAAACAATTTGAAGGCGACACTGACCCCAGGGTCAGCCTAGGCCCCGTAAGGGGCGTACGGGAAAAGACAGACAGATGATGATGATGATGATGATGATGATGATGATGATGATGATGATGATGATGATGATGATGATGATGATGATGATGATGATGATGATGATGATGATGATGATGATGATGATGATGATGGTGATGATGATGATGATGATAATGATGAAGATGATGATGATGATGATGGCTATTGAAGTTTCTCACACGTAAATCATTACATTCACTTGCCTTTTCTACTTAGAATGAGCATATCTCTATATCTACAAAGGACATTTCCCAAAATTTAAAGGGTGTTTAGAAGTTTTACTGGAGACTGCACCCAGACCCTCATTCTATATTACCGTTCGGTTCCATAACCCACCACCCTTAAAAACAATTCTCATTTACGCCTCAACAAACCATGAATTAGCTTGCTAGCTAATATTAGAATGGAGTTTCTGTTTAGAGGAACGCACCTTGTCGGAGAAGACAGCCAAATCTGTCTATTTGGAGTTTGCTTGTTGATTACATATGCACCAAAATCACCTACGAAATTAAGCATAAAAAATATCATCAAACATCAAGCTAAGCCAATTCTGGAAGTAACTGCCCCCTTTCGACAATGAGCTTCTCTGCACTATGTGTCAAATAATTTTATAAGCCCCCTCAAATAATCCTTCCTCTCGAATAATCCGCAATCCAAAAAGCATCAAATACAAATAAGCGTCCAGGGGGCTAATTTGATGATTTACTGTGTAGGCCTTCTAATTCTAATTGGTCCCCCTCGAAAACGCCCCTCCCCGGAGCAAGGCCGAATGTTAGAACTTCAAATTGTTCATAAGACCTAAGCTCCAATACGTCCCCACCACAGAGAATAATGAGGACCTTGATATACAGTGATACCTAAATTGAGATTACTCTTTTAATATTATGGAAAAAGAAATTTTTACAATGGCTTTCTATGCAGCATATTTCAGACAATTCTATAAGCCTCCCCTTGAATAGGCCCTGTAAAAAAAGCATAAAAATAAATAAACCCTAGGGGGTTACTTGAAGGATTTACGGTAGCAACATGACCATTTCCAATAAATGATTTGGTTGTATGTGAGACCAGAAATTTTATATTCGGTATGAGGTGGATTACAGTAGACGATAGACGATATCGTAAAATGCAAGCTCACAGTTTGCAATGTATATACTTCATATGTCATGTAAATACTGCAATACCCGTCAAAGGTCCTTAGGATACTTACAAAGCACGACAAAACCCATACTTTTCTCAACTTTCCCACCCTTTCGCTCAACACGCACCCCTTCCCTACTAGAAAAGAACTGTTTAATCCATGTGACACTTGAAATTGTTATCCAAGTGAATTTGTCTCTGTTATTGCATGTACCTCTCCCAAAAACAACATTGTGTAAGGGGAGGGGGGTACAAAAGTTTAGCGCAGAATAAAAAAGTATTAAGTGTCGCAGGACTGTTGGGGAATATTGTAAGTAAAAGGACAAGTAAATCACCCCATAATTTCGGATACTATCAATCGCTATCAGAAGGAAAGGGATGGTCAATATTAAAATCTAATTATTTTACGACAAATGTCTAACAAGTTACAGTACTCTATTCTATAAATTACAGTTTCCTTAAATCTTGCATTCATGTGCGCGTAGGTGTATGTGCGGGTAGGTGTATGTGCGCGTAGGTGTATGTGCGCGTAGGTGTATGTGCGCGTAGGTGTATGTGCGCGTAGGTGTATGTATGTGTGTGTGAGTGTGTGTGTGTGTGTGTGTGTGTGTGTGTGTGTGTGTGTGTGTGTGTGTGTGTGTGTGTGTGTGTGTGTGTGTGTGTGTGTGTGTGTGTGTGTGTGTGTGTGTGTGTGTGTGTGGATGTATATGACGTAGGGATGTATATAATATAACGTCAAATTGCCATCGTGGTGCGATTAGTGGTTTAAAAAAAACACTTGTCATGTCAAACTGAACCAGTCCTTCAGCTGCTTTGTGCAGCAAATTATTCCCTGTATGGCCGACGGTACCAGTATCAGAGAGCTAAGAGCTCAAGAGAAAAAGAGGTACAGAACAAAGACTATATTTTTTATCTGCACTTAATATATTATGCATGTAATCTACCTACTTTCCACTGAATACATTCACACCTTCAATTCTTAGACATCGACGAATTTCAATACGTTGATGCTCTTACTTTTCAAGATGACAATTTTGATGTTATATAATTTATATATATTTGTCCTCGTAAGAGTTCAGGTCCAATCTTCAATAGCACTTCTTCATTGCATATCTTGCACGAATTGCAGCCTGTCTTTTTGATCGTCTAAGAACGGAGCTCCTTGATACTACTCTCTCTGACTTTCTAAGACTCCTGACGGATCCTCTCCTAGATCGTTTTCCTGATCGCGTTGAAGGTACACTTGCGGATGGTGTAATGGGCTCTTCTATAGAACTGGTTGAAGATCGCCTTAGAGAAAGTCGCCGTAAAGAAAGTCTTCTAGATCTTCTAGTGGGCTGCTTTCCGGATCGTTTTACCAATCGCTTTCCGGATCGTCTTACTGATCGCCTTCCGGGTCGTCTTCCAGATCTTCTCGCAGCTCTGCGTCCCCTTCTCGCAGTTCTTCTCCTCCTTTTCGTGGTTCTTCGCTTGACTACGTCCTGTTCCTTCACTGGAGAGGCAAGAGGCAGTTGGAATCTTCCATTACTTAGCACTATTCTTCCCGCTTTGACCGCACTTCTTAAATGCAACTTCATGTTTGCGACATGACCAGAGCCAACCTTGAAGGTTCTGGCGATGTACCTTGAGATGTCAATGGCTGCGGAGCCATTCCTTTCGCCAAGGATAGCGATCGCGCAGGTTATCATGGCGTCATATGGTACTTCTTGCTCCATGGTGGTCTTCTTAGCTGCAACTTTACGAACCATCGTAAATTTTGAGCCTCCTTTTCTAGACAGCTGATTTGTGTCTTGGCCGTTCCAGTAGAAATGCGGGAGTAATAACCGCTCTCTGCGCAGCTGCTTTTATAGGCTTTCCATCAATTACACTCTGCATACGTCATATGAATAAATTAAACTGAACGAGAAATCCAAATATGGCAAAATAAAGATTTAAGCCTCGCTCTCAAGTAAGATCGGAATGAAAAATCCAACAAGAGTTCTTCTTATCAACGAAACATGAAACCTCTAGAGAAACAAGTAAATCAGACAGTGCGGAATTGAAAGAAAGTAAACTGTATAAAATCGAATGAGAAAGTCGATTCATTAACACCACCAGTATCATAACTATAATCATAATGAAATAATTTATTAGCAGCATAAGTACAGAAATCAGAGGCCAAATAAAAACAAACTGGAGCCTACTGGTCACACGGCAAGACCTACGAGGAGTAATTAAATTGGCAATATAATAGACAAGACATTGTCTATGATAAACTATATTTACAATGCAAGAAACCCAGATATAGGGACACGTACTCTGTAGAGCCTATAGTTTCTCAAAACTATAAGTATCCCAACATCAAAGTATCAGGCAACAGTCTGGAACAGGCAACGGCGATCATGGTTTACTATTCAGTCATCCGATCGAACGCACTGAAGAGGCCTACATCATCCAGGTCTTCAAGACCTTACTATTTATTGATCCGACTGCCCTAGAAGCAGCAAGTATCACTTTCTAAATTTTCTAAAAAGACCTTAATCTGCTAGCTTCCTTCGCAGTTATGCTATTTAACTTATCATCATTCCACGAAACTCCTAGAAATCTCTCTTTGAAGCACATTCCATTTGCCTCTACTTTGGTATGGTTAGTTATCTGTCCTTGTATACTCTCAAAAGAAAATTTTTGATCAAACAAATTTTGGCTCTTTACTATATCCTATTTTACTTATATCTTGCATATATGCTATATCCTGTATAACTTATATATTTGGAAAAATACCTTGATGGTATCTACTCAAATAAGGTAATACATAAGGTCAAAGTGGCGAAATGAAATTTCATGCAAGTAAGAATTTACCCAAAACGATTTCTCAACAAACCCGTATTCAGCATATCTAAACGCGTGTCCAATTTACAAAGGAAGTCAACAGGAAAAACTGCAAAACTTAAAGTCTTCTCACTCGTCACCTTGGTAATTCATATGACGTCAAACATGTACACAAAGGACCCATCATGAGATAGCCTCGTAGAGTGAAGACACTGGTAAAGACGTGAATGTGATGGATACAGGCAAAAACAGAAAACCAAAGTACAAATGGAACAAAGTGGACTAAATTCACGAGTGCTAGAGCCCATAAGCAGACAGCTCTAGGACGTCCAATATATTAATAACCTGACGTATCTGTTCCCCTGACAAATGTGGTTTAGTAAAGCTGCTCGTTCTGACATTATAAGATATACAGGTTCTGTCTATAAGACAGTTACTTTGACTCAACACTGAAACACTCAGCTTTTTCGTGATTTCAGTAATAAAGCGTTCTAAAGACTATCTTAGCAAGAATTTCTGAGCTTGTGAAGCACTAGAGTACTGCACAGACAGATATGCACTAATCCGACACTACAGTTGAACAAACAGATCAACACAAAAAGTTTACACAAATTAAATACAAGATAGGGTTGCGTGAATATTGAAATTCAAAATGTATAGGAACTCATCGACTTTCTTAGGTCTAAAAAATCCAGCAATGAACTTTGTTATTTTTTTGAGTAGTCTGGTGTTGCCACTTTCTGTCAAAAAAGGTCTATGGCAATAGCCAGAACGTCAGCCAGCACTTATAGAAATAATATAGTAGCACAGATTCAAATTTTTGATTGGTTTAAGGCTCTGATTACACCTACATTCTCTGCATTGCACTTACCATGCCGCATGCAGCCCCCTTTGGAACTATCGAATAACTTCACTATGGTTTGGATTGGCAGTTGGGCAAGTTAGAGCAAAGCTACATGCTACTAATGCAAAAAGTCCAGGAAGATAAATGCAAAATTACAAAAATGCATACTTTCACTACAGCACGAAAAAGCGGCACCATGTTTTAGGCATACTGCACAACATGGTGCCGCTTTGTCATGCTGTAGTGAAGTTCTATAGTACCAACAAAATGCATACCTCCAACATGAACTGTTAAAACACCACTCTAAAAACAGATAAGGGATTACTCTTAAAACGTCAATAATTTTGGGTAGAAGTCGTTGTTTTTGATGTGATGTAATGTAATGCAGTCAATTTATTTCACGAAAGCTAAACTAAAAAGCACCAGACAGTCAATTAAGGCCTACTTAACAATTATGTAGAATACAGCATTAAGAAAGAATACTAACTACAAAACAATATAAATTCTGTATAAAAATAGATATAAAAACTATGATACCAATAATACACCAAGAAGATTTTCATGCCACAATATTTCCACTCAAACATTCATCATAGTTCTACATACGTTGTAGCTACATTCTTTACTTTTCCAATTTTCTATCTGAGCTTTAATTTGATTTTAAGCTACATGCTTCTTTAATTTCCAGAGGCACCATGTGCGATAATTTCCTCCCAAAAAATGAAATACTTTCTATTCCAAAATGATGAAATGGTAATGAAGATATATGATGCCACCATTTGATGATATAGTTCTAATACATAAATGTCCCGTTATTACCACATTCTGCTTGTAGGAAATTGGCAAGATAATTGACTTTCATTCAGGCCATAAGAATTTATGCATCTATGCCATTCATACTGCCAATATGCAAGAAAGCTGGTACACTTTCATTCATTTAATTACCTTATCCAGATGTCAATTTGAATCGTTTGAATCCAACTACAGTGGTAGCTAATTTCTGCATCTTCTACAAACGTTTACAAAAGGGATACATATTTCAAAGACTTACAGAAAGATGTACATCAAAATCCTCAGGACATATGCCATCATCTGAAAGGGACTCCAAAAACTCAGCCAAAAGGTCTAAAGTTGTGTTTGCAACTTCCTCATACTTCACAAGATCCAATTTGCTAGAAGCAGAATCAAAGATTTATTGCTATAAAGATCTAGCCAGATCAATACATCCCACAATGCTTCACCTTACTTGCGTTCATTATCTGCAGAATTGGCTACCATCCTAGAAGATGTGAACTAACTTTCTAAGGTGCTGATATTGCTCCTCTTCATAGGAAAGTAGCTACAATTGTGGAGCTTACCATTGGTTTGAGCATGGAGACAAAACAGTAAAAGAAAACATTGAATATGAATCACTGATATTATCCTTAATGGGGGGGGGGGGTGGCAAATACAATGACTTTTTGAAGCTATAGTACACAAGACTTATCCAGAAAAATATCATAGAAACTATCAACATTTCTAGCAAACATATCAATGAATTTCTCTGTCATATTCTTTCTGGGGAGGGCATGGCTCTGTATTAAAAGTGCACTTTCCTAAAGATGTTATGAAGAATTTCATAGGCTGATAAATCTCAATCATTCTCAGCAGAATTACCACTTTCAGAAATCAGTAGTTTTATATCAGTTAACAGTTGTCTGAACTAAAGAAAACACACAGAAGTGATTCAAAATTTGGTGGTTGCCATCCAGGGATGCTGGAGACAATAGGGGCAATGGGGACAAAAATTTAGAATGAGTGTCTTCAGTGACCAGATGTCTTACCACTTAGGAAGAAGGGTATGCTACTGACAGGATAGAAAAGACTATAAATTGAAAGTAACAGTTAAGGTCTCCAAAGTACATTTAATTTTTAAAAGGCTCTCAGCTTTCAGAAAAGTGTTGACTCAATTTTAGGAATTTTCTGAGAGGCAAATGGCAGCATTCAGAAGTTCAACACCTAGTATCATTTTCTGCAATGTGTCAGAAAATAGAGTGGTCTCACAGCAGTGGAAAGCTTTTAACTGATAGTAGTGTGCACTGCCTCTAGACTAGTATGACTGGGAATGCCAAAAAATATGACATTTCACCTGTAACTTTGTATATTCAAGCCACATATATGTAAAATATTTGTAGGTTACATTATAGGCTATACAAGTCAAAAACATTTTGTAACATTTTATCTGGTTTCATTCCTAATCTTTAAACATATACTCTATAGTCTGAATTGGAATCCTAACCTAACTTCTGCAAACCCAAAAAGTTAAGCAAATTCAGTCCAATTCTAAACAACACAGTGGTATAGATGATGGCTTAGAAATCAATGTCATAATGTCACAAGAAAACATCTACCTTATCAAATTTACCAAGTTGCTGCTCTCCCTGAACAAAAGGTTGTAGACAATTTGACAATCAAATCACAACTCAAATGAAACTTAAGCTGCTTCCTTGCCAAGTTACCATCAAAATCAATGTTCTTTCAGATTACTCAACTACTTTTGAAAACTTATTGGATTTCTTCCTTTCTTGATCAAGTTTAAGAGAGTGTTGTACAGTATTAGTTAGATTTAAAAAGAAACTATTGTGATACATTGTCTCCTTCTAATTATTTTTGAACTGGAAATGTAACTCTGCCTGAAATGACAGGCAAATTGGAAAGTGAAACCAATGAGATTTTTAATTGGTTTTTAGTTTTTTAAGCAAAAGAAACTCTTTCAATTCAAGGCGATTGCTCACTCAGGATCTAACATCTTTATACTACGTTTGAGGATATACTATTTCATCATGGCGTTGACTATTATTAAAGATTTGATTATCAAACTTGTGACGGCAGATAGGATTAGATTCATTTTCGCCAAGTCTGGTATAGGTGACCTCTGACGCTGTTTTTACATTCACAATCTTACTCTTCCTATCAAATTCCATCCTTGAACCATCCGAGAACCTCCTAAGGGTTATTTAGAGCCCCAGATTATCTATATTTTCATGTTGAGAAACGTTTGGCTTTTATCAATCTTTGCGTAGCCCGTTGTGTGGCGTAGTTTAGTAGAAGAAATGAGATTATGTATGAAGAGTGTGCAAAGTTAAGTGTGAAAAGCGCATACTGGCGAAAACATTTTAGAAATCTGGCGCAAATCTGTGCTGTGGCGGACAAAAGTGTCCGATTCCACATCGGGTTTAGATTGTACTCACCTCTCAATACTCAAAAGAGCTGTATTTTGTGTGATGAAACGTGAAGTAGTGCTGCTTAGAGATTGGTTGCTGTACCGTAAAAGTGGCAACTTGACTTTTGAAAAAGCTCTTTGGCATAAAAACAGATGACAAGTATGACAAGGCGGATATAATCTTCCACCACGGCCCGTGATTGATTGAAGTACAATCTGTCGCAATCGGCTTCTAGTTAGCATCATTGCATGAAAATTGATCTATGTCAACTATCTGTAGCTCACGTAAATCATTGCTGCAGTTCCTTTACTGACAGAGCTTGATCCAAAACTAACCAAGTCTGATAACCACTTTTGCCACCATTACCATTATTAGAAGGGCGGCAGAAATCATTTTGAAAAAGCCTCACTTTGAAGCACATCGCAAAATCAGTAGGAGACTCTGATTAAGAAAAACAAAGTATGAATGAGCAAATGAGTAAAGAGAGCAAAATACAGAATCTCTACGCAGTCTGTTGTTGCAATTCGATTAGAAGGAGCATCCAATTAGAGGCCTAGCGCCTGTGGATGTAACTGTCAATAGTAATCAGTAATTATAGATTATAATTACTGATAAATGTTGACTGTTACATCCACAAGTACCATGCCTCCAATGGATGCTCTTCCTAACCTACTTGTTACAACAGGCATGCAAAGACACTTCAAGTTGCACTAACTAGTAGCTATGTACAAGATAGAATCGATTGAAGTAAAAACTAATTTTGAATTTGAAAGGTTTTTTTGTGTAGATCGTAGAAACCCAGGAAAGATAGCAATTTTGGTATTTGAAGCACAGGCAACAGCTTTGTATAAATATGGCACCAAGCGCAAAAGGTAACTAGATGCATGCCTTTTATGATGGTTGCTCGAAAGTTGAAATTGATTGGTTGTTCCATCCTAGCTGCATCTCAAAATTTACCGCTGGTTTTGATTGAAACACATTCTCAGGTAGATCATTCCACATTTATGCAACGCGATTGTACAAAATGCTTCCTTAAATTCAATTTCCCGATGTTATGACATCTAGAAAAGCTGTCTATAAGGCACTACAGTACACTTTTTGTTACACAAAAGTGGTTTATGAGAAGTAGCATTCGTTCGCTTAAAAAGTTAAGAAAGTTCAGTAATGGAATTTTGAGACTAAAAAAGTCGATAAGTCATATGCCTGTAAAATTCCAATATTCAATTCGTTCATTTCATTTCATTTTACAATTTCTTTATACAGGGTAAGTTTCAAATTTTAGTATACTTGATTTTCAAACTGCCCTGTTTACAAAAAAAATATAAATTAAGTTACTAGTTTACAATATTTTAAAAAGAATCTACTTATAATATAATCATACGCAACGAGTAAAAAATACGAGTCCGGAGATAATTATGGTCGGTGATTTTTCAATGATTTCACGAATTGGATAACGCGAATATTCACTCTAAAGTTGGAGTGCCAAGTTTGCAGTGATGCTGCGCAACCTCGGGTTGTCTTGCTAAGAGTGTCTTAAGAGAGTTTCAGTATTGTAATCATGGAATAAACTACGAAAGTCTCAGTGATGGGCGAAAAAAGCATCGTATAACAAAACGTGTAACCGTGTAGAGATGCACGTGCTGCAAGCAAGATCTGATTCGATGAGCATGACTATTATTGTCATGTTGGTAAAAATCTTCTACATTTCAAATACGGGACCTGTATTTGAGCAGGGACGTAGGAAGCATCTAAAAAGTGGGGGGGCCAAGTCCTGAAAGGGGCACATTACCACGCCCATTTTGGGCTTCAAAGGGGCACTTTTGTATAGTTTGCTAAAACGTGGGGAGGCCATGGCCCCTCTGGCCCCCCGGTTCCTGCGTCCCTGTATTTGAGGCCGGAATTACTTTGCAGTTTTATTTTTACTAGTTTCACAATTTAAGGTAGCAAAAATCACATCAGAAGGAGTTTGGCGCAGAGGAAGAGTATCTTGAGGGAATGCAGCCCTCTGCTATCCGAATTTTTCACTTTTCCGAACAGCTCGCTGAAAACATAAGTACATCGCATTTGTATAAACGAAGCTACACGGTATTTGTCCAATGACTTTGACCTACAGTGGCAAACTCCCGAGCAGGATGGATTTTATGAGGTCCGACTTCTAACACTCGCTATCCTTACTGTGATTACAAGAAACAAACAGGAATTGCTAGGTCAAAGCACTTTGAACGACCCTCTAGAATAAGTTTCCCATTGACCCATATGGTTGATTTGTCTGTCCATCCCGTGACACAGACTTTATTGGCCAAGTTCCTTTTCTTTTGTGTCAAATATCTCTTGTGCTACATATAATATGTGTCATTTGAAAAATGAACTCGTTCGTTTCTTTAAAAGAAAACCACTTTTTATTCTGAGCCTCAATTTCTCACCTTTTGGAATTTGAGCCTCGTGATTTTCTTAACATTTTCTTAAGATTTCAGCTTTTTGAGCTCTTCTAAACCTTTTTCTCATAAAAAAGCGTGCATTCATTATGATGGTCAATCGAATCTAGCTAATGTTGACTCATTGCATAATGTTAATAAGGTAATTAACCCATCAACATTAGCAGAAACCTTGCAAAGATAATCTAGCCCAGTATTTCTCAACCTTCTCTTACCCATGGACTCCCATTCCCTCATTCGTCCCCTCTTCCCATTCCCCATCTCTTCATTCTCTTTGTCAGGACAAGGGCGTGTTCATATTTCTTTTAAGCAACACAAGGTCAAACAATAATCTGATGCCACTGATCTCTCTTGATGCCACTGATCTCTCTTGATGCCACTGATCTCTCTTGATGCCACTGATCTCTATTGATGCCACTGATCTCTATTGATGCCACTGATCTCTCTTGATGCCACTGATCTCTCTTGATGCCTTCCTCTTGTGTAAGCGAAAACTCATTGTTGGCATGCAAGTGGTTAATTTCTTTTACTGCTCTAGTCAACTTCCTTTTGCAGCATTACGCACCTTTGCCATTCCTCAAAGTTGACGTAACATTTCGTTACGAGAATCGTCAGAACCTTCCCCCCATCAACACGGGTCCATATGACTTTCTCTTTTTTGTTGAAGTTATTCTACATTAATATCTACATCTTTTTTTTTTTTTTTTTATATATTCAATGTCAAAGCTTACAAACCAAATTACTTAATACAATACTACAAACTACTATACTACACTTACAAGAACGATACCAGGGGGAGCAAAAGATCATGACTACCCCCTGGCATTTAACATAAAGCTAATATCATATCTACATCTGGCTTATTATATACACTTACTTTAAATTTAACTAATTCATATCGATAAAAATCCACCTGTCTGTAGTGCGATTAGTGCATACAATGACCAAAGGTGACTACTCGTGAGTACCAAATATTGGGGGGGGACAAACGGGGGGGGGGTTGGGAAATGTAATGAAAACTACTGATTGTGGGTTGTGGAACAACTGTAGGGCTGGAAAATAGAACTCATGGATATTGTGTAGAACAACTTAGGAAGACTGACGAATTTTCAATGAAACGTGAAGTAAAGAAAATTGTCATTAATTGTACGGGATTATCTAGTTGGTTTCTAAGTGAATGAGGACAGTCTCCGGGAAGAAACACGGTTTCACTGAAAAATCTTCAAAATCAGCAAATGGCGAGAGTTTGGAAAAAATTTTAAAAAATTAACATTCGTGAGGGGGTGATTATTCGATACTCAAGAATACACTTAGTTCATCAAAAGAAATACTTATACACGAATGTAGTGCTCTGCTGCTCGAAAAGGTAAAAAGTTTAATACTGGACTTTTAAGACTTAAGAAGGTTGATAAATCTTCAACCTTTAAAATTCCAATATTCACGCTGGACAGTCATGGCTTCTATTTGTATGAATTTCTATTTGTATGTCATGCCTTTCTATATATTACTCTTAAATTATTCTTAAAATTCAGGGATTTTGGGCCTTAACATTCTCATAGACTATATTCTCATAAACAAGGAAGTGTCTAATGGGCGGAAGAAACTTTCATATAAAATTATTTATATTGGACCAGAACGCAAGTTCCGTGGGTTGCTTGTGACTTTTCCTAGAGTTTTCTACACAAAAATCTACAAAATGGCAAAATATTCAGATTGAATCTTACCTTTTTGCTAAGAAAATACGAGCCTTCTGTTTTAGAAAAGGTTAACATTCTTCAAAGAGTTTTACTCTAGGGTCAAGATGTCAACTCATTTGCTGATCATTTCTTACGCCATTTATGCCTCCATAATAGAGAGAGGAAATATGTCGAAAAGTCTGGACCGACTTAAATAACTTTTTGAGTTTTCAATACTAAGGTTTATTATGAAGTCACAAGCCCGGTTCAATCTATCATAATGTCTTCAAAATCTCGATTAATTTCTGATGACAATCAAGACTGAGCCATACTAACTGCCCAGTCAGAATACCTAGCATAACCCTTCTTTGAATGTAGTCTTTCACCGACCATCGAGTTATACAGACGATTTTTATTTTGTAAGAAAGTTTGTTTTCGCACCGTACCTTCTTCAGTTGTTTATGATTACAGCATTGAAATTTTCTTACGGCCTTTGTAGCTAGAATAGTTGAATTTAAGTTACACAGATAAACAGGCACTACACAAACATAACACTGAAATACACAGTTTTCACTGAAATCTTTGCAAATTAAAAGAAGGAGATGATGAGCTTGCATGTAAATTGGAATTTCAACTTATTTATCAACTTATTAACTTTCAAAGGCCTCAAAAGTCCATTGATCAGCCGAGTGCCACTTGCTCATGAACTACTCTCTTAAAAACAGAACGTTTAGAGTCTTTCACCACATCTGCCAGTTATGTAATTGCCAAACTGCTCTTAGGCTGTTTTTTTTTTAATTGTTTGAGGTAAGCAAACTAAAAGCTTCAAAACAGAATTACCTGTAACCAGTCAGGGGTATTGATTTGTGATTTCCTGTGAGAGGCACTATCAAGGATAATGATGTTTGGCTTTGAACCATGACATAATGCATTTTTTCACAAGTATTCAGATACGTTGGTTAATGACAGAATTTAGCGCTTCATCATCCTTGATTTGTATTGTCATAAAACGTAGTTGCACCTGTGGTACTCTAAAAAGGAAACTTTGTCAGTACGATATTGATGTATTTTGTATTCTGTAACGTTTCTGTCTATATTGGCATGATTGAATGTGTGAACACCGAAATAAGCATTATACAACAACGTATACTAAAGCACATATGCATAGATATGCATGTTTAGATATAAAAACACAATTGTACTTATATCTACATTCATACAATATATATACGTATAAATATATATTTATATACATTGAAATATAAACATCAAAAAGCTACAATAAACCAAGTACTTTTAACGCATAAATAAACTTTAAGAAGTGAAATTGCAACTTTTCAAAATGTTTGGGCACAAACTGTCTTCAGTAATGTCCGCTTGCCTGTGGCTTTTTAATGTTTCTGAATTTATGCCTGATTTGAGCTTTATGTTTCTTATAACCTTGTTTGTTATAAAAACACGTGCGCATATGTATATATGTATAAATGTATAAATATATATGCCTATGCCTATGCTTATACCTATGCATATATATATATATATATATATATATATATATATATATATATATATATATATATATATATTTATATATATATTTATATCTTTACATAAATATATATATATATATATTCATATATCTTTATATATATGTGTGTGTGTATATATATTTATAACTAATTCAGAGCCACATGCGCGCAGCATGCAAATCTACATAGAAATGAAAAAGCTAAAATCATGCCAAAGCTATATAACGTTCCTGAATGTTTGACGTCTTTTCTGTACTGGCACTACAAGTACCTTATAAGAGTTAAGAAGGGTCAAGAAATAGATTTTGCCTGGTTTTCTTCTAGTGTAGAGTTTGGTGCTCCTCACATGTTCAGTACTCTCGCCATTGACTTTCGAAAACAATATACCATTGCGCTGAAGACGAAATAAGTGGTGAAGAAGCGAACTAACATATACAACTAGCATCAGTGGTACAGTGGCTTGGGACAGGGTGCTACAGTCACCCTAGTAGAAGTGTCAGTGGAAAGTTGAAACCTTTACTGCTTTTCCAGAATTTCCTGTAAAAGAGTTACCTAATATTGAGAGAAGCAGAGCCCGTATTCGATATGAGACAAGAGCTAGCAGGGGGACTTAGTTACACTGTTCGTGATTCGTTGCGGAAAATGACAGTTTGATGAAGATAATCCGATTCACAATCCTTCATCATGTCTACGAAACCTGCAGAATGAAAACAGAAGGCTCCTGACGTGCCAATGGAAGGATTTATGAACTTTATATAAGTGTTTGGAGTGTTTACATTGTTGAAGCATAACCTAATGATACTTCTGGCTTTCCTGCAGCTAAATTATTAAGTATATTTGAATCAAATCCAACCGTTAACTCCATGATCAACGGGCACTGGCGTGGTTTAGACAGCAAGGGGCCTGGTCATAAGTCTTCACCAGTTAGTAGTGATGGTAAAGGTTATCTCACATTATCTAACCAATGATTAGCAACTGGTATCTTTACTAATTAGCAATCTGAATTATGGTGAAAGGTGAAAGGTATTATACTTTTTTTATAATGAAACTGATGGCAATTTCTGATCTCTTTTTTTTAGGGCGAACCTGCTAGTGGTAGTGAGCAGGATACCAAACTTGGTCAGCTGGGAGAGTGCTCTTGATGAAACAAGTGTTGAATTTACAAATGTTGTTATAACATATAGACCAGACATACAAGGTTTAGACTGAATGCATTAGCAAAACAAAGAGTTGAAGAATATCAGTGTGATCTTGTCTAATCGGGAATGAAAAGTTTTTAGGACATCTAATAGGCAGCAAGTTGACTCATCTACCGATTCGACTATCACTGCTGAGTTGTAAATGAAGCGGTAAAGAGAATATATTCCCTGACGTCAACTCAGTTTTCATAGGTAATTAAAGTTCTGGATGAATGAAGCTTTTCCTGAAACATTAGTTAATCTACTCGCTGACGGGGAATGAACTTGGAAATTTCAGTTGACACTTAGTACCGATCCTTATTACAATTTACGAAATGATTACCAATTCCTTCGACCCATGGTAGAATAGGTTAACTATGGCACGGATGGCATTACATGTAGGTCCACAATTCTGGCTAATACTGCTGCAGGTATACGTAACTCAGATCCCCTTCATCAGTTTAACAACAATCATAAAAAGTTGGAAAGGAGATATTGTCAGCGAAAACTATGCCACATTTTTATTCCAAACCCAGGCTTATTAAATTAGATATTTTAGTAACTTAGTTTTACTTTGTATATTATGAACTAACTGTTATTATTCTAATCATCTTTTCTTGGTAATGTGACTATCTCATGGCTCTCATCTACGTTGTTTTTAGAGTTGGAGTTAACTATCTATCAACTCTTTAGGTATCACTTCTGTTCCAACAAATGCAATTATTTGTCCTTCTCTAAAGCACTGCTCCCATGCCTGGGGTGGTGCTCTTGAATCCTCTCTCTTTTTTCTTGACAAGATCCAGTCCATACCAATTCGTCTCATCAATAATCTAAGCTTCACCAAATCTCGCCAGCCTCTTTCTGATCATAGTTTGGTTGCAGACTTCTCCATCTTTACGGATGCTTTCATGGACGTTGCTCCTTAGAAATCAAGAATATCACTCTTGATCCCGTAAGACGTGCTTGAAGCACTAGAATCTCTACCCAATCACACCCTTTCCGAGCTTCTCTATCTAGCCCATCAACCCTGTCTCACAGATTTATTCCAAGAACATCGGAACTGAAGCTTACTCAAGGACGTGCTGCTTGCAGTGAACGACGCTATTACCGTACTGGCTATAAAAGCAATTATTGAAATTTGATTTGCTAAGCAATTTTACTAGCCAAGATCAATTAAAATCACGAATAAACATTCGGATTTCGAGTTCTATTGTTGTCTTCAACATACATACATATATGCACACTTTTTGTATTTGTGTTGAAGCAGGGCATGGATGGGGAACGGTAGCTTACAACTAAATCAGAGCACTGCACGAGTATTGAAGGATTTCTTATCATCGCTCGCTCAACTCACTTTATTTTCAATGTTTCTCAGATGGCTGTCATGCTAAAAATTTCCACTGCAACTTAGGAAAAAAGCTTCCCGCTACAAAATCTGCTGATACGAGGGGTGCCGTCCTAAAAAGTTAACAGCTCTCATTGACAGAGGGACTGAGCCCCAACAAAACCTCTTATCATTTTAACTCTGAGCCCCCCTCTACGGTTGCCAGATATGAACAATGCCTTTGGGTTCATTTCACCTGACTAAGAAGAACCTAACTTATTTTTTTACGGTTGTGGCTAACATAAGATGTCCCTATAATAGGCACCTTTGGGTCCAGGAAAAGTTTGTTTGTTTTGCAACATGTAATCTGAAATAACTTGAAGACGCAGCCTGATAATAACTTGAAGAATAAGGGCCACGACGAGAATCATAGTCAAGAACTTCACTTTATATTTTCCTCTCAAAAATGATGGACACTCCTTTTGATATCAACGCTGCCATTAACGTGTCGATCAAAGTTAGATCAAGGTATAAGGTGAAATTCTTGACCATGATCCTAGCAGTGGCCCTTATTCTTCGATGTGATCATACTTATCAGATTTTGTTGGAGCAACATATGTTTTTAAGTTTTGCTAAAGTGTGTAAAAACACTGAGGCTGCGATTTGACAAAGAAATGGCGCTTGTGTAATGACTCCTGTAACAAGCACATTGACTTAAATAAGTTTTGAGTATGGTTCACACTTCACAATATCAGACTAAGCAGTTACCAGTGTCTATTCTGTGCCAGTACCATCTGTAATTCATCAGGGTTACGGTGGAAAACATATCATGATAGAAATGCTTTGAAATCTTGCGTTGCATTCACGTAACTTCAGACTTCATTGTTTTCTTGCCGTGTAATATGACAAATGCTATTTTCGGGCTTTTACTAATAGATTCTTAAGCAAATTGGATTTCTTATCAGTATGGGTTGGAAATTAGAATATGGACAATTTGTACGTTACAGAGTTCGTGTCAAAACAACTTGAGATGAGGCACGCACTAAGAAAATGTGAAATGTAGCAAATTGTTGGAATTGAGATGGCTCCGTTCACGATAAAACGCGGTCAAAACGCGGTTTTTAATCTGGAGGCTAATCAAGTCGAACCAATCGCGAGTCATTCAATTGTTCACATGCGTAATAATCGATGCGTCAACATCTGATTGCAGAACGACCGAAGCAACTTGATGTTGGCTGTCTTTTTCGTAAAATGCTCTCTGGAAATCTCCTTGACTATTTGCTCATGGCGAGCTTGGACGCCGGCATAACGATATAATTCTGCTATCAGCTTATCATACAGCCTGAAATGGCAATAGACATGCTTATCTATCTGTTTTGAATTGTTAAATTCAGTGTTGAACTTGACCGGTGACTCTCTTGCAGAAAAACAGCCATATTCGAAGGCTGGTAGTTGATCAGTTTACAAGAAGTGATCGAATGATCTAAACAGTTGTTGAAAGGAAGTAATCCAGCTCAGAACAATTCGCATGCTATTTAGGAATCCATTTCAGTTTTTGCTTCAATGATACGGTACCCTGATGGGCTGTGCTCCCAGTATTCACGTTTCGCAGAGTACAGGAGTTGTATACTGTAGAGAAGACAACCTGAAAACAGTCAAACAGTCTCGAACTACATCTCTTAGCATTTCAGAAGTCGTCAGCCATATCCCGCAGAACCAGAGTGATTCAGGTATAACCGAAAGCCGGGCATTTAGGATTGAGAAAGATCGAGAAAGCAGTTATTCTATCCGAGCAGCCCCTTGGAGTGAGGCCGAAACACAGAATTTGGAGATGCAGCAATCGGCTGGCATGGAAGTCAAGGTACTACCACAGAATACTATTTGATTATACTTCATCATCATTTATGAGATTCCCCTCAGCGCTCACTACAGTGCTTTGTCCATTATTCCTAAAGTAAGTGTAGTACCGAAAGTGCCTTTCAACGCTATGCACATCTTCAGCTTGATTTGTGAATATCGAATTCAGGTGTTAGGCCAAGTTAAAAGATCGATCTTGTTTTGATTTAATTCGAGTGCATTGATAGGTTTAAGGCAGGTAGAGTGATAGAAGGAAAACCCCATATGCCGATAAGTGAACCTATTATCTAAAGCATAATAGTGTAATGTTTTATTCGTTTTCTACATACCGCAGTTTTTTGAAATTGCTCAGCGATGTTTATAATGGATGTTCACACTTAACTTAGGCTATGTTTCTCTCTTGTTTGTTACGCAGTTTTAGGTATTCTGTTTGAGAGATCTTTAGCCCTTGTATTCTTTTGAAATATAAAAGGATCTATTCAAGAGCGCAATTTTACTCTTGGATCGCGAACGGCAAGGGAAAAGCAACCTGCTCGAGTTGATTCTTCCACGAGCTCACCTGCTGAAATGTCTTCTCTCACAGCGTTAGTCCACTTAGCTTTGTGTTTATGTAACCAGCTAAGTCAAAAGATCCCCTTGTTCTTGGTCAGTAATTCCCAGACATTTTTGAATAGTACGTTACTACAAGATTAATGACATTTTTGTTTGGTCATACCTAATATCCTTGGTAGAAATATACCTAAAGTAACGTCGAAGGATGCGGCATTATCCATTACTACTGAGGTTAGACCCAGAGAAGTTTTATCGCTTTTAACCTTGTTAAACGGGGTAATCATAAGATAAGGCAGCAAATGACCATTGTGCTTGGCTAATCTAACAGTTTACTTAATTGTTTTTAACTTGGCATGTATTCAAGAGCCCATTTAATCGTCTTCAGGCATCAAAGCGTGAACTACTTTTTGGCCCAATGAAAGTCACCCAACAGCCTATGGAGGTAGGTGGAGAGTTACTTATTATTTACTAATTGCACTAGAGTAAATGAAGAAGACCTAACTCAGGCTAGACGGTTTGCCACCAAAAGCACTTTTTGTCTGATGACATAAGGAGCCTATTAATTTTAGTTGCGAATAATCAGTTCAGGTTTTGGAGTCCACAATATGGCAATGGAAGGGTAATTTTTCCGCGCTAGGAAGTCGTTATTGGGTGAAAATGAGAAAGCTGTTGCATGGCATGCTTGCTTAGCTTGATATGAACTTTACAGAAGACCTTGTTTTCAAGTCTAAGGATTCATCACTACATCTGCTGTTTTCAGACATTTTTAAAACATTCAGTTAACCTATATTTGGGAGTGGGTTCATAAATTTTTCAGCATCTGCTTTTCTTATCCTGGGGAGTCCCCCTAGATGGGGGATTTTACTTTATTGAGGAAGATAGCAAGCTACCATCATGGATAACAAAATTTTGTATTTTGATGGTTAGTTCTGACCAGCATGGCCTATATTACAGAACTGCTGCTGGCCTTTGTTCATTGATTTAGTTTTTCGCTGTATATGTATGTGATGTAATATATCTAATGATATCCACAAGTGTAATAGTTTCAGTTTACTGTGGTGAGTAGGGAACCTCTGTCATAGCATTTTGTGAAAGGTGGAATGGCACAAAAATGGCTGGGAAACCGGGGTCTACATTATACTGAAAGTTGTAGATATTAATTTTCATAATGATAGACTATATCATTTTGGTTGTGGCTAATTTTGATTCAGTGAAAATGCCAATGCTTGTTGGAAGAAAGATTGATTTTTAGCTATGTAAGATCCATTCCTCTAAGTTTGTAGCTACACTATTGATAATGATATTTGACAAGGGGACTTTGAATTATCTCTAAGTACAGTGATACTTAACAGAATTGTGTATGATGCCATCTTAATGTGACAAAAGTGTAGATATTTAGGCATGAGTTTAGTTTCTCATTGACCAACTCATTCCTTTGGTGGAATGCACACTCTTTCTTCAATTCTTTCGATATAGATTGCACGCAAAAATACCACTTGTGTATAAGTAGGTATATGTTAGAGACAAGTGCAATGGAACTTCAGTTTGGAGTGTATTAGGGCATTAGGGAATTAGTTACGAAGAATGTGATGCCACAAGGTTCTTGATAGTAGTATCACAGTTTAGAAATGAGGATGTACATTATTGCAGTGTATGCACAGTATGGGCTGCATTGCTCTATTCTTCAACAGAACTTTGTGAAAGTATTTTGACACCTTAAAAGAAGGTGTGCTATTATGTTTGAATTTTCCTGCCCAATTTTGTCAAGTTTTTTTAATTCTAGAGTTTTAGAAAGAACATGTGATACTTTTTCATTAGAAATGGTTGGTTTTTCAGTATGATTGGTCCTGTAAATTGACATGTACAGAGAAGGCAGAGTAGGAAGCATGTGCTGTTGGTACTTCCAGGGTACATGTGTCTTAATGGCTCAGTTAATATTTGTGTCTGTGGCCATGTTACAGTTTAGTTCAAGTCTGTCAAGTCTGTTAGTACTTCACTGATTACTTAAATGAGTCTGTCAGGAAGGAAGTATGGTTGGTGAAAGCTGAGGGTCAGACATTCTTTTCTGGAGCATTATTGCAATTTTTGTCTGACTTATTGTTAGGAAGTAGATTCATGCTCTTTCTTGAGAACATTACATATCTTAAAGGTCATGATGAGGCAACTCAACTAAGTGATGTTGGTCTTTTTAGTGTTTTTCATTTCATTACCTGAATTTTTGACAATGTATGTGCTCAAAGCCAGCATGAACAGTGTAGTTTTTATTCAGGATAGTTAAATTTTGATAGTAGTTAGTTCTGCTGACCGATGCTACCAGTACCTGCCAATGATACTTGGTATTTGTGCATGCTTGTTACTATGTCTGCCAAAGGTCTACCAACACTTACTATGATTTATGCCATAGGCATACTAAAGCACCCCTTCCTCCATAAGACAATGTTTTCTGATGCAGGTATGAATAACTCTACATATAAGCATAGGAGGCATAGGAGCTGGGAGGCCTGCAGCCCTCCCAGTTGGGAAGAACCCTATTTGTTCAGGCAGTTTCTTCAGAAAAAGCAATATTTTTGTCCCAAAATAGCTCCAGCTTAAAGGGCTAAACAGCACCCCATTTGGGCAAAATATAAGTGATTTGGGCATACAGTTGCAGCCCCCCTACATTTAATGCCCCCCTACACCCATGAAATGACTCTACAGGTGGAAATGATGCCATTATACTATGCTATAGGCTTCAGCTATCGGCTCTGCATGTTGTAAAGGGGAGAAAGGATGTAAATTTTATATGCTGTCACAGATGAGGGACAGTAATTGGAAATCCATAAGAATGTATGTGTGTTATAGGTACTTTTAGCAAGCATTGTACCACAAATGTACACATTTCTTTATAAGGAACTCCATTGTAAGCAACTGACCTCTCTCTGAAACATTACTGAGCAGTTTCAGTTCTGTAAATATATGAGCATCGTGTAACCCAGACCCAAACAAACACAGATCATTTAACATTCATAGAAATATAATTTTGTGATGATTTCTTCGCCCAGATAGATAAATGATATTCATTGTTTACCCGTACATGTGATGAATATAAGTCTGGCTTCTAATGCTATTTGTATTGTCAAAGGCAAGATCGTTTTGAACTGCAATATAACTGTTATTCATCATTGTACACTGTTTGGTTTCACCTAGTTGATAGCTCAATCGTTGCAGGTTGTTTGTATAGATAAGCTGGGTGTTTGTATTTTAGTTCCGGCTAGTTGTCATAAGTCTTGGGATCAGCTCACATTTTCTCTGTTCACTTAAACGGTAGACAGCATAGATAATGTGCGACTGTCTTCTTAAAGGCATTGGAACTAAAAGCTTGAACTATTTTTGTAAGAATTTTATAGCTACAGATAAATCCGATTGGTTTGAATTTGTATAGTGCCTTGTGTAATATTGAAAAGTGAAACAACAAAGGTACCTAGTGTGAATGGGTGTAATGATTAGGATTTTTATTTGTAGATACCTGTAGATGTTTGTGTAGAGCTTTCTTGATTGCTTGATGCAGATACAATTTCATTTATACCAGCCATCCAAAGCGAAGGAAAATGTATAAATTTTGTCAGCAACCAATTAACATCTAGTCACGATTCAATAATGCAAAATTTTGGCTAGAAAGAAGTAAGAATTACACCCGAAACGCCTTGTAGTCATTCTGACAAATTGTTTTAATTATTTAATATGCTATGAAATGAAAGGTAGTTCGGCCCCATAAGACCTTATTTCGATCAATTGTTAACAAAGCAACATAGCATCAATTCGAATGTGTGTTATTGGCACAAAACTAGACAGTAAATATCTGTGCTTGCTGCCCCAAGTATATAATAGCTCCCTTAAATAGAAAGAGCAGGACCGTTTTTGGAAATTATATTTTGAGGGCATACAATTTGTCCACAAAATAAGCGTGGTTCCTACGATTGAAGAGCTTCTTCTTGAATTTATAAGTATCCTGTGTTCAGTTTGTCATAAAATTGTGTGAGTCTATGAATTAAGCAAATCTTTAAGCTCTCTGGTATGCTGCAGCACGTAATTCTCCTTCTTGGGCCCTGAGAATACAAAAATTGAAGGAATTTGGAGCACCTCATTTGGGCAGAAATCCGTTTGATTCGTGCAATTTCTTCAGAAAAACCAATAGCTTTTCCTAAAAATAGCTACATCTCGATACGGATAGATAACAACTCATACGGGCAGCGTATCAGTGATTCCGGCAGACAGTTTGCAGTCCCCCTAGATTTAAAGCCCCCTAGATCTGAAGCCCCCTACGCCCTTGGTTGTCATCATACCAATGTTATGATGTGGTGAAAGAGGACGTCTTCGTATCAATGGCTCACTTCCAAGAGATCATTCTCACGTATCCTATTGCTCTCTGTTTTGTCCATTCAATGAATCTTATTTATGTTTTTATTGGTTGTCATCTGGCGATTGTGCATTCCATTTTAGTTTTTAAGGATTGACATTTAATTTATCAGATTCGTAGAAATTTGGTTAATCTTCCTAATGGGGTGCTAGTGCAGCACCTTCACTGTAGCTCCTTTAGACAATTTTTCATATGGGATGAATCTCACGTTGAAAGAGAGTGTTCATGATATATTTTTCATCACGAGATTGATGTTCAGAGCTGAGGTGTCATATCCCATGCATGGAACCTCCTATGCTTTGCACATTACATGAATTGCCCTATTTTTGCATAGGGTATTTGTTGTATAATTGGAGAAGAATATAAGTGAGAATTGGAAGAGTACTGTTTCTCCAAATATGAAAGCATCCGCTTACCTTACACGACGTTATTCTGACTGCCTGTTTTTTCCAATCAACTTTGTTAGTTGTTACCAAGTCATTTGTCATAGATGCTGACCACATGATATCGAGGAATGTACGGTGTTACGTCTAACCAATGTCAATGTACTATATAATTTATGTTCTACGATGGTTAAAAGTCGTAAGGAAGTTAGCCAAACATTTGGCAAAGTAGGTTAAAAGCATTAATGATATATTATCAACATTTTGGTGCCTAGATTATTACATCACTGCAACTAGGGTCACCAGAGAGATTAGCTTTCCTTTCAAAAGTTCACACAGTGTAGACACCGCAGTCGTCAAGGCAAAATCATTTGCTTCTAGTGCTCGGGCATCTGTGCTTATTGTCGTACAATATCACTATATAATAAACATAGCTATATAAAAAGCAGCTACATAAGAATATGTATAAATATAGGTACAAGCACAAATGAACATATATGTAGGGTAAAACGCAGAAATGACTCAGGACTTTAAGTGACTGCAACTTTATAGAGTTATTAGTTTTCTCTCTAGTTTATGGTTCTAGTTTATAGTCCTGCCAGTTTCCTTGGAGGGGAGGGGGGAGAGCTAGTACGTGACGGTGCCCAGATCTCATTACGTTTTAGCATAAATATGTATTCTGTGTGTATTTACAGGTATACATATATTTCTTCCAACGATTATTTATTTTTTATCTTTATTATTTAGTATATCATATACCATGTTATTTACTGCACAATATCAACTTGCTAGGCTTAGGAGAGCGGCTTGTTGTTAAAGCTTCCTTAACTCCCTTAGCTAAATCAGGAAAGTTTTTAACTTGCAGGACCCGTTTTGTTGTTTCTGATATTGCTTCCACAGAAGATTCAGGGTTATTTGTTATTTTTTACCTTATCGCTTCTGTTCGTATTTGACATGCTGGTCTTGAGTGTAGGTCGTATCAAGAAGCATTTTGAAATGTACGATAGGCCTTTTTGAATCGTACGCAGTTTGCCAGGAATAGGCCGAAAATGCAACATGGCTGCACTCTGGTATGGATTGTTTTAAATGGTGTCTTGTCATTGATAAATAAACCTAGTGAATGAAGAAATGCAAACTCAGGTCGAAAGAGATTAATGCATTAGATGCTTTATTTGAAGACGAATTTCCGTGAGATTGCCGACATTATATTGGTGTATTATGTAAAGACCCATTGCATGGTTCACGTAAGGCAATAGAGATGATTGAGAGATAGGACGGGGCTTTTGATTGCCAAGTTATAAGTTAGAAACTCTTCGGCAGCATTAGTCGACTCTGTAGAGTTAGGAGAGAAGGTAAACAGGTTTTGCCACATTATTGTCAGGGGAACTTTCCAGATTTTTTTGTAAATCTATTGAGTATAGATATTTAGAATCAGGTTTTGGCTTTAGTCTCGAGCAATTAATCCCAATTAATCGATCTGTAACATAGGAACGTTGGCAGAGCTTTTGTGGTAGACCCAATTAACATAACTTTCGTTTGAAATCGTTTGGTTTGGACAGACTGGGTTGTCGTGTGCTCAGGGCAAGTGCTCAATAGGCCCTGTGTTTTCGGGCTCTTTACATACCATATTATTTTATTTTTATCAAGCACTTTTATTGTTAATAACCCCCCACTTTGTATATATAGCCCCCCTCCACTTATCTTTTGGCGGCGCTGTGCTTGAAAGTTAGAATTTTTTGATAATTAAAAAATACAGAAGGCAGTAAAGACATAGTAGAGAAGCAGAGTCATAGGACATTGTGATTGTTGCTCATTTGCGTTGCTTTGTCAGTAGGCTAGAAACCTGTTTCTAGAAAGTTTCAACAAGCATATCAGCCATAGTTGCTGTATTACTTCATAAAAAATGTAATGATTGCCCCAGTCGTTCATGAGGCTATGCAGTATCTGGGAATTTAAGTGTAGGCATATTTTAAAGATAACGTTTTACGTATGGATTTACGAAGCCACTGGGCGGTAAACATTGCTTCTGTAGGCGTACAATATTACCTGCGTCATCGAGTTAGGCCTATTTTGGACTTGTAAATCGTATCCAATTGTTTTCATTAATGCTGTTTTGATTGAAAACATCGCAAATGAAAGCAGGCATCTTTTAGGTGAGAATCTAAAAGTTCAACCAGTCCCATTGGGGCTAGGTTAATTGGGATCGTTGAGACCAAGGCGAAAACTGCGCTATCTCCTTAATTGTCTGTTTGAACGGAAGTGTAGAACTATATCTAGCATTTGCGTAATCATGCTCTCTCTGTATACCTTATCCATCGGCCCTTTTTAGTACTTAATGGTGTTAATTTTGCTGAAGTGGCGTTAAAAGGACCTGCGTAAAAAAGGGCCTGCGTAAAAAGGGCCAGCGTATGAGGGGCCGGCGTAATTAGCGCCTGTAAGGAATCCCAACCAAATTTTAGTTTTGTAGGGTCTTTTACAAATGCTTTTCCTCAAAGCGTCTATCTCCAAAGGAGGACGCATTTGGGATGGGGAGACGACGTTTCATGGCAATATTAAAATTGCTTGTGTCAGCTTTTGCTTTAGTTTTATATCCCGCTCAGTTATACCCATGCTATATAGCTGGTTTTATTTCCATTTAAGTTAGACTTCTACTTGCAGGATGATATACGCCAGTGCAACAAGATGCGTTTCGAGTTTGCCTGAGAGCTAATTACAATTTGATTTCGCAGGTTACCAAATACATATCTATAAAATATTAATAGCTTCTCATATCTGTTTTCGAATTTTACGGTACTTTTTCGTGGACTTCACTCCTCAAACAATCGGCATTTAGAGAGCCCCATAGATTGTTTGTACAGGTGTAGTAATTGCACGATCACGGGGGATACCCGCTGCCTGCCTTTCACCAACCTGACCCGCTTGTCCTGTACCAAACACCCGATATGATAGTGAACAGTCGTGCAAACTCATACCCCGTTTTCTTTAGAGGAAACCCAATTAGGTCTGTTCTCTCATGAGTCCATATATGAATTTGTTCCTATTTGAATTCGTACCTGTCTAGGAGCCAGTGTATTGGCTTAAAAAGCAGTTGGATCAAGTCCACACTGTTCCGTAGTCTTGGATTCGCAGATGGTGTGCTCATGGATGATTTGAACTTGTCGTCTCTTGTCGCTTAAGTATTGGTGTACCCTGTGTGTTGAGAGACCAAATATGCAAAACTACTTTAGCACTGTTGTGTCAGTGTTTGCCACCGTCATTGTTTTATCAAGGAGGATGATCTGGCCTTTGTCGCCAAGAAAAACATCATCAACATAGCTCATCTTTCTTTCCGTTCACGCTGATATGATCTGTCATCAGTCCTTTTCGTTATCCCTTCATTGTCTTTTAATTTATTTTGTTTATTCTCGGTTTTACGTATTATTATTTCAATGAGATGGTTCATATTGTTAGACTTATCATCTCAATAGGATAGGAAGTTTCATATCGGTCAGCATGATGGGCACAGGCCTGTTTCTTACCAAAGATACATTTTGTGGTAGTTTAGGGTTGTTCAGTTTGGGAGTAATTTGGATATATGAAATTGTATCCTCGACTTAAGCTGGCCCTGGTAAGAGTTCGTCTATGTATTTCTGATAGAAGATGTCTTGTAGTGACTTACAGTGTTTGTTCACGGTCCATGTTTTAGCAAGCGAAATTGTAGTTTGGAGGTTTGGTTTGTAAAGATTAGTCTTAGCATGCCGAGGCCTATATCTTCCAATCAGGCAAAATGGCCGAGCCAGCCATATGACTGTGTCTTTATTCTCATGAAGATTCACAAAACGAAAGTTACCCGTATGAGGTTTCTTAGGCAAAAGTCAACCCCTTGGCAAAGGCGACAGCTGTAAAGAAACAACGTGCAGGGAAGGTTTTGAAGGAAGACACGTTAAACCAAATATTTGGAAAGACGGATTTTTCCTTAACAGGCGTGATCTCTTTTAACTTTCGAGAGATAGAACATCAACTTTCAACAGGCATATCAATTCTCGTTTTGTTTGGTAGTGCTTTGAGTTAGGCGTCTTATTTAGTTACTGCCCATTTTTGAAATTTGAAAGTTATATAGTTATACATACATACATACAAACGTATATATATATATATATATATATATATATATATATATATATATATATATATATATATATATATATATATATATATATATATATATATATATATATATATATATATATATTATATATATATATATATATATATATATACATATACATATTTATATATATGAATCTAAGCAAGCATGAAGCACTTGGAAAGTGCTACATGTTTTGCGGCAATGGTGTAGCAAATGCATGCTGGACATGCAGGTAGTGACGTAAGCTGCCATAGTTCGGACTCTTTGTATTGCGACCCAGACACATTAACTCACTATGAATTCTGTGCTGATTGTGTGCTCATTTTCATTGACGTCGATCGAAACCCGTCTGAAAAGTGGTGTTTTCATCTATCCCTGGTGTTCGTGCGTGTTGTGATTAGTTTTCAACCGAACTTTGTTGTCATATTCAACGAAGAGTCACCAGCTCGATGCCATGCCAAAATTTTTCTTGCCAAGCATTGGATCGAATTTCACAAGTTGAAAACCCGACTGATTAGTGTTCTTATTATTTCCAAGTTAAACAGAATGTGGGTCGTATTTGCTGCCCACCTGCCAATTAGAGGTACAATATTTACTCTCGCTTCATTGTCCCCCTGTAAACATGTCTGGAATATATGGGCTCCCTGTATTATTTTACTCATCTGTGATGACATTTTTCCGTTATAGTGAATCTTCACTCACCATTTTCGACAGGCAATTTTTCAATTTTCATTTTCGCAGTTCAAGGAGGTCGATCCTTCACCATCCTGTGAAGAAACATATAAGAATTTGCAAGTACACAACACTCAAAAGCGACCATGAAAAATGAATGTAATTTTCCATGAAGTAGTATTGGGACGTCCTATTAAACTATGAGATGATTTCATATCCTGCAGTTCTATGGATGGGTGCATAATACTGATTTATTTTTACGTAGTTGTATATCTGTAGGAGTATTGCCTTGGCCGATCTTCCATACGCCCCACGTTAGGGCTATTCAGTTAGATGTTCACTCGGGTCACATGTCAAAATCACGAACTTAAGGTGGGCGGCATATTTGCAGCGGTCAGTACTTCCATGTTAACGCAAGCGCTTATTTGTAAGACAATGGTTGTTTTTTACTCTTCTACTTCGCAACGTTGAGTGACTGAAGAAGCGCAAAATGACAAACAAAACAGAAGTAACACTCTTTTAGGGGGGACTTGAAGGTTGCGCCTGGACTGCGTGTGGCCCAGGGGCCTCTATTTGAATAGGCCTACCTTACATGCTTTTGTGATGGGACAAATATTTATTGTATAGTCATCGTTATTCTGAATCTTCAAAAGTTTGTCATGAAAGACAAAATGGGAGCAATGTTTCACTCACAAGTCGCTCTGTTTTCTAACTGTGGCCGTTTACCACCATTTAGGTCATCAGCGGTCATCAGCGGATGTCTATTCGGTCATTTACGGTATCTGATCGCACGCATGGTTAATTTTTACTACAATTGGAGTCGGCTGTTGTTGTTGTTGTCGTGTGGTAGTATTTCCACACGACATTTCTCCCCGCACGTATTGTAAATGGAGTGGTACTGTAATTGATCACGGTTAATTTTGTTTGACACACGAGGCTGTGATCAAGTTGAGATTGGATTTGGTAGCCTTTTATAACTTGGCTCGAAATATGCTTGACCAGACTAGTCACTTGAAGTGATTTTGTCATCTCGTATTTCGCTTTCGTTAGCGTTGAATTCAGTGTTTGCGTAGGAGGCCCCAGCGACAGTTCTTTAATTAAAGGTGTGAAGTGACCATTGCATTCTGTCCTATCTCCTCATTTATTCATATTTTGTCTGTTGAATTCTAACGAATCACGAAAGCGCCCACGCGCGTTAGGAAATGGAATAGCTGTGATTGGCTGTGTGTTGCTCGGATTTATAATATGGTAATTAACAAAATCTGATGCTTATTAATTGCACATTTTTGATAAGGAACCTTGCACAAAGCCTTTTTCTAAAAGTTCCTTATTTTTGGACCTATTCTGGCCACATTTCCTATTAATAGTTTCTTGATTTTCACAGCACAGTTAGTGCTATAGACAATATAAGTTGCCAGTATTAAGACAGGGCACTATGGATGCTACAAGTTTCAACCGAAGCCCACCAATGAACCACTTGCTACAAGGATCACACACAATCTATGCGATTGTGAGTTTGTCTTCTTAATTCTCGATTGTTTGCAGTAATAACAATATTTGAAGTGATCAGTTGCTTATGGGTTTCTCGTTAGTTGTAAGAGTTTCTTAGATTCTCTGGCCTTTTACTTTTAGCTTCCATACACATCGGTTTCTTTTAAAAAAGCCTGTACTACACCCATGATGTTGGAGGATCATATCTATGGTAGTTAGGGACGGGTCATTAATTACTTGTGGGGAGGGGGTGGAAGACATTCTCATATATTTAATGGAATTTTCGTCCCCCCTCTCAGATTTATGTAAATATTTTGATCTCCACTACAGGATCTCAGAACAAACTCCATAGTCTTTCTCCTGAAATGCTCTTTATTTCTCAGCCCCCCTCCCTCTGAGTGTGCTGGATTTTGGTCCCCCTCCCAGATATTTTCCACGCCCTCCCCTGGAAGAATTAATGACCGGTCCCTTAGAATTACCGTTGTCGTTATGCTCAGTGTCACCAATGCGCAGAGTAACCTCGTTGTCGTGAAAGCAGTACTTGTATCAATGTCTTTGCTTTATGTCCAGTCTTGCTAATCTCCATCATTATATGTAGGAAGTTTATAGTTGGCAAAGGTTGTGTGATGTTCTAAATTCTAATCGGTATCTGAAGGTCTGCGATTACACTTGTGCCGGTTCACTTTTGATATAGTACCAGAGTGGTTGCGTGTACACTTACCGACACAGTTTTGTACCTGGTGGGGAAGAGGTAGACTTGCTTAGCTGCACTGATATGAAACTGTACCGGCACAGTGTATGAGCTGGTGAAGAGGAGAAGCTTTTTAGTGGCTCACGGTGATCCTTTACAGTGTAAGCGCTGTCTCAGTGGGGCCCACGATATTTAAATGTGAAAACCCGTGCACAATGTTCCATTGAAAAAGTGTTAAGTACAAGCTATATCTTGTCTTTCGATAAACGTTTACTGGGGCGATTGTCACCCTCTTTTCACGTGTAACGTTAATTGTTGTAAATAATAGAAGGGCCACTTGTCGAGACATCGATGAAGAACTGACATTTGGGCTTAGAAAATCATGGTAGATCTCTCTCGGAAGTGGTCTACAGTGATTTTAATTTATAAATGTATTTGGCAAGGATTTGTTGGATCCGAAGGTGGGCGGGAGAATGCCTCCAATTCAAAAGTGGTTTGATTGTGGATAAATGACTTTAATTGTAACAGTATATCTTAGTTTGGCCTGATGCTGTCATTTCATACAGCTCTCTCCTTCACCGTAGAGAATGGCAAATAAAACAGATCCCACTCAGTTTGTAAGCACAGTATAGTTTGGTTATTGAGACCGTATTGTGGTGGTCAAGTGCCTACGTGTGGTATCTCGCGCAGACTTGCCAGGTCTTGCTCGGAATGTTTCGAACAGTGAACTCTAGATTCGTGGGCGCATAATATGCCTCGTCTGGGAATTCGATTTGACTTCAGACTCGTGGCAAAGAAACAGCATTTCTGTTGAAGCTGTTTAGTATGAGGCTGTTATCAATGCAGTGATTCTGTTACTAGATAATCAGTGCCACATTTGACTTGACTTTCCAACGCCACTTTTTGTGAAAAAGCTAAAAGTGGGGGCGCAGGGGTAAAACCACTCCTAGTTATTGTGTTTAAACTTAGGAAAATACCTCACTTAAAACTTAACATTTCTCTTATCTTTTCTGTTTGGTGATTTTTTGTTCCGCTTTAAATACGGAGGGTTTCTGACAGGATGTCTCTATCACAATGGGCAGCAAAATGTGATAAATACGTCTGTGGGATAATGAACATTGATAAGCATTTCAACCCAGAAGGACTGTTGTGAACAAGATACTTATCAAAGTATCCTGCTTCTCTCAACTGATATTTTTTGCAAGACCACTACTTAACTTTCCAAGACCACTATAAGGAGCCAAGACCTTTCAAAATTAAGCCCGGTTTACACTACACAAACCAACCTGGGTTCGATCCTAAGTGCTCATATTAGCTATTGCTTTCTTTCTTATTCCATAGTGCATTGATATGGTCATTAATTTCCATATAAGCATTAATTTCTTCCCTAATCGAAATTCTCAAAATTAAATGTTCTGCCAAGTTTCCGCCATGTTGCTTTTGCTTTAGCTTTAGTTTTGTGATCTGCGCATGCGTTGATGTTGAACTAACCCAAGTTCGTCCCACACTACATTAACACCAAAAGATCTCATTGCACTAGTGTAATCACGACTTTAACTAACCTGGGTTAGTTTTAACCGGGGTTAGTTTTAATCTGGGGCGAACCCAGCTTGGTTTGTGTACTTTAATCAGAGCTTATAGGGTAGCGCTATTCACAGTGCTGAATTTTTCTCCAACTTTCTCCTGATTATTTTTGTAGTCGTCATGCTTATAAAAAGACAGCAGTGTATTTTGCTGCTAAAGCAAAGACTGGTATGATCCAGGTTTGATGGACTTCTGATCATGTTTTTTCGTCGTTTCTTTTCTTTTTCCTTTTTCATTATTATTATTTTTTATAGTTAATTTATAGTCTACTAGTGCCGAAACAGTAAATTTACGCTGCCTGTTGTTAGAGGGGTGTACAGTTGTAATTTGATCGTTATGAAAAAATGAAGATGTTTTTGAAAAATCATTACTATCATCATCATCATCATCATCATCATCATCTTCTTCTTCTTCATCATCTTCTTCTTCTTTTTCTTCTTCTTCAGCGCCTTCTTCTTCCTCCCGTTACGCCCCTCAGGGGGCCTGAAACTGACCCTGGGTTCGGTGGATTGCCTACCGATTGTTTAAAAGAGATAATTGAGTCAGCTACATGCAGTTCACTCTTTTACCCCAACAGTTGCTTGACAAAACTGCAGCCCGAGTTGCTGAATCTATTGTTCGTTATCATTACGATCATCATCATTTATTGTATTTCACTATTTTAGCTACTAATGACACCTTGTATAATATATATTTTAGTTTTTTAGTTGGCCTAGATTAGCTTTTTTATTATAGCTATTGTATTAGCCAACTTTTAAAGAAATTGATAATAATAATAGTAATAATAATAATAATCATAATCATCATCATCGTCGTTACTATCATCATCGTCGTCGTCGTCGTCGTCGTCGTCGTCGTCATCATCGTCATAAGCATCATCCTCGTCGTCGTCGTCGTCGTCGACGACGACTTCATCACACCCTTCATCTCACGTAGGATGATATAGCTGTGTTATCATTTCATAGTATCAGTTCATCACTATATTATGATGATATCATCTCATCTGATAAATGTATCATATCATTGTAACATATCCTCTGTTCGCTCTATCGTTGTGTCCTGATGCGTGCTCATCGTATAATTCTAACTATTAGATCAGAAGTTCTGCACATTTAGCTGCAATATACTGTCCTTCTCAGGGCCAAATTGAGGCGTGGTAGATAGCCTAGGAATTTAGTAACCTTCATCACTGATGTACTATAATATTTCACAATACTCTAGCTAAAATTATTGTTAACTATCATGAATTTTCAAGTCCCATATCATGTAGATTGAAATGTCTTTTTGGAAAATTAACGGAAAGGTGAAGACAGACTTAGTAGGAGGTATAAGAAGCTATTTAAATAATTGAGAAATGTGGAGGGAATTTCCTGTTTTTGGTTTGTAATCAATCTTTGTGGCTATCCTGAAGATGAATTCGATATAACTCTATCCAGTCGATGGGGCTGCGATGCCCCCCCTGGTGTGAGCAGTCCTCTCTCAACAGCAGGTCCAATGCACATTGCGATGGTGCTGCGATGGCTGCCCTGTGCAAATTGGTTAAGAGGGGCGGTGCGAGCAAATGACCTACCCTTGAGCAACGATTTGGAAGCGTGGCCCGATAGCTCAGTTGGTAGAACACCGACGTACAAAGTCAGGGGTCGCGAGTTCGAATCCCGCTCGGGTCGGTTATTTTCTCGCACTTTCACTTTTCATTTAACTTGTATTGGGTATATCACTCCTACATACAGGACTTCGTTATGCATAGCAGGTGATGCACAGGAGCTTTGGGGAACAGTCGTCTTGCTTCTGGAGGTTTAGCAATGATTTTCTCTTAATCGAGGCTTTGAGGTTGAAATCATGATACTTAACGAATTCCGCTGTTCTTCGTAAATTAGAAACTGTAAGTTGTGACTCACCAGTACTTCCCTTTGCCAAAAATGACACACTAGAGACAGTACTTGTAAAGGGTGATATTCTAAGGCCTTTATTATAGATTTAGTTACTGACTGTTTTGGTTATTGTTTCATGGTTATCTACCTACAGGGGTGTTTGCACAGGAAAGGATAAGGGGAGGAACTGTGTATACTGGGGCACCAAAGATGCGACTTTTTCAGTGTTATATCATACACGATATAATTTGCATGGCTAGATTTCATACTTAAGTGCGTTTCACAGTAAGAAGAACCTTGACACATATACTGCCCATATGCACAAAGGCTCACTGACTTCTTCCACGTCAGTACCTATAAGCTTTCAGTTTTAAGTGAAGCGTTTAAATAAGTTCGCAAAGTTTTGCCATCATTACTCAAAGGGCACACCTGACCCCCTGTGCCTCATTGAACTGAGGGTCAGAGGGCAATCGCCCCTATTGCCTCCATGCTGCAAGCATCCTTGGTTATCTATGCTAGCGATTCCCTTTGGGTGGCGCAGGATATTAAGGAGCATATTTTACCTTGCTGCCTCGAACGCTTGCCTGTTTTCGAGTTTTACGATGACAAGGCAACATCCTGCATTTGAGGTTTGGAGATTTTGGTTTTTGCGCATCAATTTGACAGTATCTCTCGT
>OZ025282.1:3062130-3112130 GCA_964019165.1 Mastigias papua | reverse complement strand
TCTGGATATGCGATGGTCATGCCAATTTAAATTAAGTCCCTCAGGCCTCGTCCTTCCCATTTTCATGTACGTTTATCAATTTTAATAAGACCTATGTATAGATCTAAGGACCTAAGTGGATAGGCCTCTTTCAATTTTTCGGGGTTTGGCCACCGAAAGCTTCTTAATTGCTACAGAACAAAGAATTCTCAATGGATGAATTAAGACTTTGTGCGAGGAACGAGCACAGTGGGTGGCTTCTTTAGCTGAGTAGTCATATAAAGTATCAGAAATAGTATATCTTTCGTGGTAAGTATGCGAGGAAAAGACCATTTTTAGTTAAAACTCGAAACGTTGCATGATAGCAAATATTTTAAGAATGTAGAAGGTTTTTGTAGATACGGCATTCCTCCAATAAAGGTTTCGTAACTGTTTGGACTGTGGGTGTTTCTATTTCTTTTTTGCTAGATGACTATTTCTATTGCAGTCTTACTCAGCTGGAGAAAAAGAGGATACTTCCTTCCTAAATCTCCTTCGTGACAACTATGTTAACCAAATGCACAGGGGGGACTTTGAACTCAGGGGGCTATTAACTTTATGCCCCAATAGATAAGGGAATCAAGAAGCAGTCAGAAAGGTTGTCTTGCGGCTGTTGCTACTGTCCTTTACGCTCTTATTCTTTCTGATACGGTTGCCGGAATGGAATGGGCCTCTGCCGAACTGAGGGGTTGCAGTTCCCAGCTCCTCGCCTTTTATGGCAATGATGTTACTTATATGTCTTCTATAAGATGCCGGGTACATATTGTTAGAGGACTGGGTACTAGTGACATAGACACAGGCAGAATACATGTGATTGATTTGAAATTGAAGTATCATTACAGACCGTTCCTAGTTAGTTTCTTAGGAATTTATTTCTTATGACTATACGTGAAATTGCATTGATAATAATTAATCCAGTTTTAGATGCTAAAGATTTCTCTCGTTGTCTACAGGAGCAGTGACATGCAAGAGATTTCGGTGTTGCCGCTTTTAAGAGCCGGCTTTAATAGGGTGAGTAAGGACTTAAAAGTGTAAAGCGAGTTTGGTCAATGCCCTCGTATTTACAGATATTTTTACGTTTTGCATTTGTTAGTGGCATTAGCGTCTAAGTGCTTGTGGTCTATTTACAACAGTGCAAATAAGTCTAGAATTCTACAATGGCAGTTTGTAGAGCCGCTTGTTGCGTTTTTGAGTGCCGGAGTAAGAGTTGTGATGCATCTTTTGGGTTTCGAGGCATTGTACTCACTTTTTGTATAGGGTGTTTGTTAGCACATGGAAAGGAAAACTAGCTAGCAAACATTTCGACAAGTATGCAAACAGATACTCGTCTATATGAATAAAATTTTTCCGAGTGTAGATGCATCTGTAGTATGCAATTTACCCTGGTTTGTTATCAGAAAGCTTTTGGTTCTTCCTTTGCCAGCTGATAGATGTGATAGTTTAAGGCGAAGAGGTTTGAGTATTGTATCCAAATTCAAGACGAATATTAGTTTTACACGTTATATTTATAGTAAAGTTTCTTTTCTATGTACTTTTGTTAATACAAGATCAATATCAATTACACAACATCTACAACACATTGAAAACGATACCACTGGGTGCATTATCTATGGCATACCCAGTGGCCATTACATACAAGGGGATATTCACACTAAGAGCGAATTGGCGATGAAACTAGGTGATAAAAGAAAGTTTTCTTTCGGTCAGTACTGAAGCACTCTTAGCTTCTTCATGATTTCAGTACTTTCGCCTTTACACGGGTGCTCTGGAACGGTTCCAAACGATTTCAGAAGCTGATGCAGAGGAGGAGGAATATTCGCAGCAAATCGCATCATTTGAGATCATTTTCGGCAATTTATGAATGTATATCAATGTGACAGCTGCAGATATTAAATTTCTTTTCATATGGAAAGAGGAGTAAACTGCATTGCCGGTAGGAGTTGTCTTCATCAATGCAAACAAAGGAATAATTTTCCAGCAGCCTCTATTCCATACCATACCAGAATTTCCTCCTTTTCTATCGATTGACCTACTGACAATGAATTCAAAATGAAAATCAAAAGTTGGAAGGGATTTAAATGCAGTTGCCGCATCTGTATATAATTATATAGTTATCTTTTAAGACTGTTCATTTTAGTTATTTTTAGAAAATATTGTAAAAGTAGTGTAGAGTTGGCCTTTATTAGCTTTAGCTATTTCTTCAGCCAACTGTAAATAAATTGTATTATTATTATTATTATTATTATTATCGGTTTTCTTTTGGCCCAGTTCCATGCGGTTCTACCCGTTTCTTCGCGAGCCAAAAGAGCACTGATTTTAGATACAAACTGGAGTGGTTCCTAAGAGCTGCATATTATTTATTGAAGTGGTAGTGTTCTGTGTAATGCACTTTATTTTATAGAAACCTAGCTTAAGGCCCAGTTCTTAAAGTTCCCTGTGCTTGACCTGTTTTAGCCACAGTTTTGGACTGCCAGTTCCTTATTAGCCCCTTGATTTTAATTGCATATTTAGAACGGCAAATGTTGTTAAGTGTTAAATTTTAAGTCAGGGTGCTATAGATATTTTAAGTTTCATCCAAGAGCCCTCTATGAGAATCTGCCACATGGATGACACACAATTCATGGAAATGTTTCTGCAATGAATGGCACCGGTTCCCTAATTCTCAATTGTTTGACGTGATTCGTTTGTTCGGTATGGAAAAGGTCCTTGCTGTTTTTGTCTTTAGTGTCGCAATTTCCTTAAATGTTTCCCGTATAAAGGTCCCTTGTAAAACGGTTCCTTATTACACATACCAGCACAGGCCTCGCAGACGAAATAAAACTAATGAAAAGCGTAAAATTTTAGTTTTGGCACACATTTTTTGAGTTGGTATAAAAGGTAGTTACTGAGTTTTGCATGAAATCTCATAAATGCCCTGATCACGGAACGATTTTTATTCAACCCATGTTTGATCCTTTACGAAACAGTTACTGAATAGCAACAACGAACCCGCACATGTACGATATTTACCGTTCTCATATATTCGGTTTCTCATTTTCCTTCGCCGTGAGCACCCTTTGCTAAAGGAAATATGATTTGGATCGGCTTATTGGCAACGAACCGATTGGGTGGCATAGAATATTATATTATAGTGTATTATATTATGCAGTATAATCCATGTATTTAGAGTAGGCTGCAAAATTTAGCTTATCATAAGAGCTAATTTAGGCCTACTTTAAGTAACTTGAAATAGCATAAAAATTTCCGTGGGACTATGGCATAAAATAGCATAAAATGTGACTTAAAAGTGGCATATAGTCGTAAAAGATTCCGTGAATTTCGGCTGGGAGGCCAGCAAGTAGTTACAAGACTGTGAAGGAAGAGGTACCAGACATACTGTAGATAAGCTATATCTTACTGAAGTAAGTAGGCATCTCTAATGACTGGATTTGATAGCTCAGTGGTTTGTAACCACCTAGGAAATGAGATCGAAGCAGGGGCGAACTGACTGGTCTGGCGCACCAAGCAAACGCCAACCGCCCGCCGGTCTGCTTGCTGTTGGCCCCCTCGAATTTGATGTAGTTTTTGAGAATGAAAATTGCCCGAGTCCCTTAGTCCTAGCGAGTCAGCCCTTGGGTCAAAGTAATCCCTTTTCCTGGATTTTAACCTGGTATCCTGTAGAAGTGATAGCCAAAAAGGCAATAGCTGTGTGGTTTGCTGACTATTGAGGAGAAGTGGAATAGTATACGGATGACAACTGATTCGAGTTTCCATTCGTTGGAGGAGCAATTTGTGTGCCACCTCTACTGTTTGTGGTCTCATGATGTCTTACTAATTCAGTTTGCTTCAATTCAGGGGATTATTGGGGAATTTGTGCGGTGCTTTTCATGCGTTGACGTTTCCATACGCAGTAGAAACCACTTATTGTAGTTCGTATTTTTGATACTGTGTGATCGTTTGTGGAATATTGATTCAAGTGGCGGCAAGCGGGAAAAGTATGAGAATTTGCATTATTAACAATACGCTAGATGATTGTTGCTAAGACTACTGAATGGGTGGTTGTGTGCGAATCCAAGGGGCAGCGTGACCCTCTTAAGGAAACTCCTATGCGGCGAGGTTATTTGGTTGTATGGCCCTCTTCCTATTTTGATTAGAAGCCGTTCGTTTGGAACTTGTTTCTCTGCAATCTCGAGTACATATGTTGAAGAGCTCTCATCCATGCAATAGTGTTGTAGCCATATGGCTCTCCTGTCTCTTGGCGTTATTTTGCAGTACGAGGATGACCACTGAGTCATTCGTTGATTATGTCCCTGTCTCGTATAGGGTTGCTTGACAAACTGCGAGATTTTTATGCTATGCAACGCCATTTTTTCCATTCTGATTGATTGATGGGACCTTTGATATTTTATCGACTTGTAGGCACCATAATGTAGGGCCTAGTCTATGCTTACGCTACAGCTCACTTCGATTGCATCGAGATTGGATGGGCACGTTGTGTGAATCGCAGCTTATCAGTCACGTCATTTCTCCCTCTTGAAACGTTTGTCAGTATTTAATAAATCTCCTTCTTTTACTATGACACTGGTTTGTTCTCAAGTACCTCATAACTAGGTGTCTACCTCATCTCGGAGTTTATTTCGAGCCTCGAGATGATGGACTTGCATTACAGCATGGTTCGGCGATCATGGACCCAGCAATTGACTGTGTAATTTAAACTCAAGTATGTGATGGTAATCTTTTTGGAATATTAATATGATTTTAAGCACGTTATTCAATAGATAAGAGGCCTGAAGTATGTGCTACTTCGTTATTTTGCGGAGAGTTTCTCTCGCTTGACTGAAACACATGTAGCAATAGGGAACGGAGAGTCATAGGAAATTCAAAACTGCAGCCAAAGGATACCGCAAACTTATAGAGCTACTCCACCGAAAGGGCTCGAAATTTGAACAAAAGATAGCGATACTGTTCGAGGTGCTGTTACATAACTTCAATAGAACATGTTCACTTTAAAAAGCTGTATATTTACACTTAGGCTAAAATACAAAATACATCCTAGGAGATGTGTTCTTATTTACTAAATGTTTTACAGAGAAGGGAGTCACTTGTGATCAGTCTGAAAGATTAGGATGGTTTTTTGTTTTTATGGTGGTATTCAAAAATATTTTTGGACAAAATTTCATTTCCGAGTGAAGCTTCGTTTGGTAGCTCGTCACATATTCTTGCTTGACTTTGAAACTTTTATTTTAGAGATTCTTCGAAAACTACGACTCTGTGGCCTGCTTGAATGAATTGCTAATGCTTGATTATGGAGAAGTAGCATCACAGTCTAAAATCAGGTAAGAAATGTTTTACATTTGTCGCCTTGCAACCAGAATTACTCTACAGATTTTTTCCCTGGAAGAAGTGCACGGGACCTATTGCAGTGGATATTGTATGACCTGCCAGGTCTTTGTCGGGAGAACTTCTATCAGTTGCTGTCTATAATATCGTCGTATATTATACAGCTGCTGTCATGCTGCAGTTTGACAAGTCAGTTGCTGTCTATCATGCTGCTATCTACCATGCTGCTGTCTATAATATCGTCATCTATTATACAGCTGCTGTCATGCTGCAGTCTATTATGCTGTAGTGTATCATGGTACTGTCTATCTTTTCTGCTGTCTATCAGTTGCTGTCTATTAGTTGCTGCCTATCAGTTGCTGCCTATCAGTTCCTGTCTATCATATCATCGTCTAGTATACAGCTGTCTGTCATGGTGCAGCCTATTATGTTGCAGTGTATCATGGTACTGATGCCTATTTCTTGAAAGAAGTGTTGCTGCTTTCTTCCCTCTTTCAAATATGTATGTATAAATATAAATATAAATATAAATATATAAATATACATATATATATATATGTATGTATATATATATATATATACTGTATATATATATATACTGTATATACTATATATACTATATATACTATATATATATACTATATATATATATATATATATATATATATATATATATATATATATATATATATATATATATATATATATATATATATATATATATATATATATATATATATATATGTATAGGTGTATACACTCGAAAAGCCGCAATAACTATGAAATTTTAAGGTACTAAATAGCGGCTCAAGAAAAAGTGTCACCTTTTAAAGCGTTTCGGCATATATAAAGTGTACACAAGATATATATGTATATTTTTCATTTTGCAAACCTGACAGCCAGTTGAATGTGGCCTTAATTAGTGTGACGTATAATTGTATTTACGTAATATGTTATTTAGATTTGATGTTTCAACAATATTGAAGGAGGACATTTCATGGCCCCAGTGAGTTCGAAATTGCTACGCCCTAAGAAACGTAACAGCAAATTACATAACAGTCTCATCCTAAACTGGTTGTATGCTGGCCAGATCTTCGTAGAATCAGCGTTTCTTGACAGCCGGGCAGTTCTTACATAACATTTCTGTTCATAGCTTTCAGTAGATATGTTTACTAATTCTCCTTAAATACTTACACTGTCTGATGTATTTTGGGTGACACGGCCTATAATCTGGTGAACTAAAAACACCGAACTCGTCATCTGTGATTGTGCCTGCACAGCTTTATTGTATAATAGCCATTATCTCATGGGAAAATGGCGGACACCTATAGATTAGGCTATGAAGTTTTGAAAGTCCCTGTTTAGGATGGTAGGCTCATGAAAACTCTCTTGGATTACTCAGTTTTTTTCTTTGAAGAAAAAGAATGCAATGGAATATGAACCCTTGACCCCGCACCTGCCGAGGCGTTCTGTTTGAATTATATTGAACGTGAGCAGTCTCTCGTCTATCTAGCGAACTTTGCTTTTTTCAATGTATGCAATGGAAACTATCACCGCATCAAACGCCATAAGGTTATTTAGGGGTCCATTTGTATTCGAATTGGTGCCGAGCAGTGTTTTTATTCTCACTTTGTAGATGAAATGTTATATCTAATGTTGCAGAAATCTACAGTGGTAATATAGTCTATTGCTAGAAACGTGCAAAAGGAATAGTGTCATTAAGGTCTATATTGTCAAATTTTCGTAAAGGTGTCCTTTTTCTTGTAAGGTTTTAAAGGATTTTTCATGCTTAGGTATTACGGTATGGCTCTTTCTCTATGGCTATTTATATTTTGCATTCGAAATTCTCTTGTAGGGCTAGTGCTTGTTTATTTAGTGCAGTTGAAAATGTTTATGATGCGATAGAAATTAGAGGTATAGAGGCAGAAAAATCAGAATTCCAGGTGAGTTTTGTTACCTCGCATTTGTTGACAGCTTTAGTACTTTGTGTTGTTTCAATTACTTTTTTATCATTTATCTTTGTGCAACCACCAAACTTCCAGAATGACCGTCTGTTAAAACAGCTCTGTATCCTCGAATAGTCTGTCGTTAGCATGCCTTCGTCACATTTAACAATATCATGAGTTAATTGCAAACTTGGCAGTTCTTTGTAGTTTCTGCTTCTCAAAATGTTATTCATCGTGGCTCTTATTCTCAAATTTATAGTTAAGCTGCGCTTTCTAACTAAAGTTTCGACCGTGAGTTTGTCGAAAAGCTGCAAAGAATACTCGTAACAGAAGCGAAACTTACCAAATATCGTAAGTTGCTATTCACAAGGTCGTCATCGTGTCTGCTTCCTTTTATTGTCCACACGTAAACGATGTAGTTTAAGTATCTAAATGGACTTCCTATAGGTAGAAGGAAGATCTCGTCAAAAGTTATCGCTAGTTACTAGGATAAGACTGTCGATCATAGTTGAGTACACAGAAAAACTTAGAAAAATGGTGTAGAAAAACTTAGCGCTGTTATCTACATAGATATAAATTTTGGCTTAATTTTCATTTTGTTTTCATGTTAAATTCTTTATACACGGTGGCGCCACCAACCTTGTATGGCTGTTTTTCAGGGCGTATCGTAGTTTCAACTTAGCAATGGACAAGTATAAAGATAGGAAACGTAGTATCATTTATGTGAAATTAGAGGGAAAGTAAAAAGTATTACAGTACACGCTGTACATTACTTAATGAACATTTATAGGTGAACAGAAAAGTATTTAGATTGACATCATACAAGGGCATCAAGAGGGGGCAGGACCAGTTCACACCGAGCCGCGAACCCGAGAGAGACCCTGAAAAGCCATGAAGCAAGTCTTAAGTGATTGCAGTAACTTTTAAATCTCATACAGACGTCAGCAGGGACCTGTTTTTCCTCCGCATGGGCCCCAAAAGAGCTAACAGCGGGCCTGACTTGATATTTTAGAATTGATTTTTGTAATAGTAATGCGTGTAGTATTCTTGAAAGTATTGTACTGTGCTTGTTGCTTGTCATTATCAAGTTGACGTCAAATGCTTCTATAGCGTTATATCTTATATTATTGCTCTCTCGTGGGCACTTCACGTATCTCTCAACATCAAGGAAAATTAGTATACAAGTTAAGTGTACAATTTGGAGTGCTTCAGTAATAGATTTGGGAAACCTCATATTGTTTTTATCAAGTACAGAACTATTATTATTACGCTTCGAGCAATTTTTCTTTTTTTGTACTTTTGTCTGTTAGATTATGAATTTATAAGCTACAACTACAATTTAAACTTTGTCGATCAAGTCGGAAAAAATACACCCGACAATCGAGTTTCCACTTTAATTGAGTTGTTTTGTACCATAAGTTCCTTTAAAAGGTTTGTTACTCAGGCAAGACATTTGCAAACTGCCTCGTAGTAGAGAGCTTTACAACTGGATGTTTACTTTTTTCATGCATAGAAAGCTAGAAAAGGAATATTTGTCATTAGTGGTATTGCTGCTGTTTGAGTTGATTGTCATCAATGGCTCTTAGCATCATCATTAAGTCTATGGCTTTTTTTAAGCTGTCCGATTTTGTGTCCATAACAATCTCCACAACGCTTTTCTAATTTTATATTGTTGTAAGTGCCGAAGATTTCTTGCGTTGGCAACGGCTCTACTCTTTTTAGTTTTTCTCCACTTTTGAACGAACCTGCCTCCGAAGGCGCTGTGTGTAAGAACTCAAATTTTATGCTTGTTTTGCAGTATGTTAATCCGGCTTATGAGAAGGTAACTGGCAACTGGCGGTCAGAGTTGAGCACACAGATACAGAAAAACTCGACGCTGCCCGGTCATGATTCGTTAAAATCCGTAAGTTAATGATTCAGCATCTTTGTGTATGACAAGGACTTTTCAATGCTAAAACTCCCTGAAATTAATTTTTCTTTGAATGCAGTGGTCTTCTGCATTGGCCCTTTCAGAGTTTGATCACTTTTCATTGCCTAGATTTTGTCCAAGTCAAATAAAGCTTGTATTTCGTACAGCGCCACCTCGTTTGGACTTTACAGACCCTATCTCCCATGCTGTCCTTGGGCTAACCTGCGTGTACCTCTACCATTTCCCAGCTGCCTGCCCTGCCGCTGTGTCCCTAGCCTTCTTCTTTATTTTCCCCATCTTCAGATTCTCATCTTCGTTTTCATTCATTTACTAATTCATTCGCAGCACTGATAAATTTAAGTTTCATTCAAATCAAGTTTAAAGTTATTCGATTTAAAGATCTAGGCTAGGAAGCATTGTTTTAATCTTCGAGACGAAATCTACCTTGCTAAGGCGTCATACTCATTGGGTTTTTGTCCACCAACTTCATCGTAATTTCATTGACCTTAACGGTCTTTATTTCAACAGCTAGGCGGTGTCCATTTCTTTGATGTTATTCAGCGTAAAACCAGTCTATTCGCTGTTATGTTATGTAAACAGCCAATCATTTTTAACTGGAGGTACTTTGCTTAAATGCATTCGTTTCTGCGTTTAGGAAATAACCGAATGCAAATCTTTATAACTGCGCGGCTGGTCCTTCTTTGCTAGAAGCTTCTATTCGCTTTTCAGGAGTTCCACGATGGCATCCCAAAGCAGCTCAGCAAAGGAAAGGTAGGCATGTTTTCTCCACAGCGTTTTAATATTGCCTTTTACAGTACGGCAATCTGTCAACTAACAGGGTGTTTACATGAGATGTTTTTGCTGATTTTACTTTTCTCATTTTTAAGTTACAGTGGACTCTGGTTACCTCATAGTATATTTGCCCCTGTAGTTTTATGAAGCGATGTTTATTGGCAAAATTAGAGAAGTGAAACTTTTTCACCAACTGCTTCGTAGCATTTTAGAGATTTTTTGTTTGTTTTGAGTTCAGGTAGATTGGGAGAGCACAGGATTCATTCAATGCTAGTGATAGCCTTTCATGTGGTGTTTAGCTATTCCATGAACATTTCAAGATTTAAGGATACTCTGGCTGTGGAAACATAATCACTAACTAGACAATCTTAGCTTTTCTGTAATTGTCCCTTAGGAGCAGGCGAAAGCTTGAAATCGGTCAGTTACTTTCCATTTGGCAAGACCATTATTGCGTAATCGCTGGGAACCCGTGGCTTATTGCTAGTCAAAGTGGAAAGCAAGCTTGAAATTAGTCAATTACTTTTCATTTCAGAACTCGTAAGAGTATTTTATGCAGGGGCTGAGATTGTGCGTTTTGCCGCCTCAGCTTTAAATGTTGCACAGGCCGCATTTGATCAACTGGTATCGCTCGTTTTTGTGTAATCACTGTTTTGCCAGTTGCCGCCCTATCTAGTTACAGTGTTCAAATAGGCTCTTAGAAGTGGTCCAGAGGTTAAAGTAGGAGACAAATAGTAGTGGTTTGAACGTGCCAATTGTTATAAATAGCTAGCATATTGTATGAAGAGACCTTATCACTTAGGGAACTGTCATTTGTGGTTGTTTTCCTATAGAATCTTTTTGCAAATACTATGATAAATTATTAAAACCGCATGTAAGAAATTTCGCGCAGGATACTCTGCCTTACAAGATATGTCATTGGGACCCACGATCCCTTGGGGGACCGCTAAGGGTCTCAAATGGACCGCGAAAAGTTTCAGGGAACCACAAGAAGCTCCCATCTCTTGTTCGACTTGTTGCTAGCCTCTATCATTGTTGATATTTGTTTTCCGTGAAATTGTATATATGATGATGTATTTATCCTCGCAAGGGACCCCTGATTCGAAAAGGTACGGTATAGGTGACCTCCATGTAAGATAATTCAACTAGGTTGGGAGCCACTGAACTAAAAAGGCATACACATTTGAAGTTTTTATAAGGATTTTTGTCTATGCATGAACTATGCTTCTTCTCAAATTAAGCCTGGGCAGAGTTTAGTTGCGAAGTCGATATTGTTTTTAGTTCATGAAGGACTTATAAGATAACAGCAAATTTCTACGAAGGTGAAAAATTGCCTAATGTAGTGAAAAGAATGTACCTTTTTTCTCATTAGAGGCTTTATTTTTATGTAGAAAGGACCTTTATTGATAATGTTATCATCATCGGTACAACTATCAGCTTTCTGGGTCTGGTTGGGAAAATAACCTCTTGGCTCAAAATTAGTAAACGGGGGGGGGGTGGCTGCAATAAGAATTTCTTGGTATGCATTTTTGAAAAATAAATAGTCAGGGGGGATGTCTATTTTGGATTGGAGAGTATTTAGAAAGAACCACCCTGTGGATTCAGAATAAGTTGCTGGCTGCAGTTGATCGTTCGTCTTCGTGGTACTCCATCGCCGAAATCTCCAGCAGGTAGTCCATTATGTGCATTTAATTGTTTCTGGATTGCTGCCCAAACCGAACAGTAGATACCGTGATTAGCTTGGAATTGCCACGATATCGCAATACTTTAGATAAAAGGAGTTTAGAATATTTATAGATTTTTATTCCATGTACTGGGTTTCATGAGGGAGATGAATAATTTTATCATGCTAGTTAGATTCACAATCCAATATCAGGGCATAAGATGGCTCTTTGGAGATGAAGTGGAAAGCACGCAACATTAAAATTCATAGACATGTTGTTTTAGAGTTTTCTCATGTGAAAGAAGCTCAATAGATATCGGGATGATTCATAAAGTGGAAATATAGTATCATCGATCTTCGAAGTAGTAGGAGAGCTCTCTGTGAACGAAATACCCTCTTTTGCCTGCCTGGTGTCGTCTCTTGTCTTTGTTGTTGTATACATAGCAACATTATCTGAACGCCTTGTGTTGAACAGCCAAATGTCTCATATGATCCCCCTTTTGGCCGCTTTTTGGAGGACATACATAGTACATCTTATGGATTTATTGGTGAAGGGGATTTTTTTAGATAGATAGAAAACTTGTTCCGTTCTTAATGCGTGGAACTTAATGTTCTGTTGCAATCAGGCCCAGCTATGTTGATTTCGAAGAAACATTAACATTTATACACGGTTTTTTATGAGATAGTGGTTTGTATGAAAGTAGTACTCGACTCCTCAAAAAGTTTAGAAAGTTCAGTACTGGATTTTTGAGACCTGAGAAACCTGATAAGTCATATACCTTTTAAATTCTAATATTCACACAAGACCGTCATCGCTTTTACTTAATTTTCATACCTTTTTGTGGTAGCCTATGTATTAGAGTCTCATTAGAGTGTTATATTTGTGTATCGCTTGTTTGTATGCGTAACACTGTAGTGTCACGTCAACTAGGACATTCTTGCAAAAAAGCCATAGGAAAGTTTCAGTGCTGAAATCATGGAAAAACCATAAAAGTTTCAGTACTAGGCGTAGAAAACTTTCTTATAAAAATTGTGTATTATCATTGAATTTTAAAGAAATATTATTGGCCTTAATATTTACTTTAATATTTTGACGAATCGCTAACATTAACATTGACATTTTGAAGAAGCATTAGCCAACAGATTTTGAATCGTTGCGTCCAGCGGATTGTCTCATGCGAATATTTTTGGCTCCACATTTAATATTCTGATCCAGACTTTTATTTTAGACATCATTATGGTATTTTGTCTTGCTTGGCCCCATGTCATTACCCGCCAAGCATGAGCTGACACGTTTGTTTAATACTGAAATAGAATGGGATGTATTTTGGCAGCAGTTGCCAATCATTATTTCTAGCTTTTACTAATATTGAGGTGTTTTTTGTGATTTTCTGAAGAGTGCGTTAAGGGGTGCCATCCTATAGAGCTAGTAAGAGGGCTGTGCCCGTAGTCCATTCCATCGAAAAGGTATACAGAATTGATGTAAAATATATTTATGGCAGTATGAAAGGATCGGTTCATACCACCAAACTAGCGTATACTCATTGTACGGTGGGGGACTGAGCCCCCTGGAACTCTTCATTTTGCAAAGGGGGTTTAGCTCCTCGAGCTGCCCCTGAACGATACCCCTTAGTGCATATATGGATTGCTATATATTTGCAGTAACACAATAATGACAGGAATGTTCCATGTGCTTTCTGCTTCTGCTGCTCTGCAAACTACGTCTGAGAACTTCCTCTAATCCTTTCTGTCCTAAGCTAGTGACCTTATATTTTCATAATGTTGGTTTCGGAAAGTCTCTTTCAGTTGATTTTGCGCTGTTGATGTCTTTGTTCAGTGGATTGTTATGTTAGGAATTTAAGGATTATATTGTTAGCTGGCATCGCCTGTCTTTAAAAATATTTCGTCACGAACAGGTTTCAGAAGTTTTAAGGCATCAACTGCTTTGTTATCAACTTTATGTTATTGAAGGTTTTTTTTATAAATTACAGGGCTTTAAATTCAGAATTCTGCATTTTAGTCTACATTTGCTTTTGGAACTTTTCTTATAGTTGTTGACTACATTTTTTCCACGAGTTACACAGCGTTCTAATTGTTTTTGCAGTCATGGGAGGGCATGTCAATGGCAAGAAAGAAGAATGGCGAATATTTTGTACAGAATTTGAAGATTATTCCGATCATTGGATCTAACGGGTAAGGCTAGATTCTAATATTCCTGTTGTGAAGTATGTTTTGTGAGAAAACGATCCTTCTTTCAGAAATTTGCATGGGGTTGCATACGTCTCTCGTTTTAGTTTTCTCCCTTTCGTTATATGATAGGTGAGCACTTCTAGGTAAATTTTGTGCAGCTTTTTCTATATCAACTCCTCATATGACATGTTTAGTTTTGGCTGAAATTGAGTTTCTGTCCCACGCCATACGGCACAGAAATCTAAAAAGAAAAAATATATGGTCTAATTATTATAAATATGGTGACTGCGCAGTAGAAGTAAGGTCACTGCGCAGTCATTAGAGTCTAGAAATATTTCCTACCCCCTCCTCCCGCTTATTAGGAACCTGAGAGTATGTAGTGAATTTTGAAAATGAAATGAAGTTTCCATTATTAATATTATTATTAGTATTATAAATCTATCGCAGTTTAGCTGATGGTAATATAGGTATGATAGTCCTATTTCTTTACTGGACTATTTCCTTTGAGCAAGGAGTTATGTCATTCGTTCCTATCTAGTAACGATCCTCAGCCAAATCTACTTGGAAGTCCTCCCAGAGTCTTAAATCTTGAACTTGAAATAATTCTTAAAATTTTCAGGAAGTTTTTTCTTTATGTGACGAAGTGATTTAACAATAGACGCTGTGCCTTGCTGCCTGTTTATATGGAGAAAGGATCTTGAACACTTTCACGGTGAAGCGGTATTCTGAGTTAGCCGGGAATGTAATCGGTCCGCTTTCCCCGGGGAAATCTATACACATGGGGAGATATTTCCTTGGCTAGGCGGGATCCCGGTAGTATTCAGCAGAGGTCTTGGCTAGCCAGGAAAACGGTTTCTCATGTGGACGCTTTTGAAATTCTTGCCGCTTCACCGGGAAATTGCCAGGGAACCTTTCTTTACATTAACAAACTCGAACAGAGGAGCACATTTATTATCAATGAATGAATGAATGGATGGATCAATCTATCTATCAATCATTCAATCGATCGATCGATCGTCTATTAATCAACCAATCAGTCACTCAATCAATCAATCAATCAATCAATCAATCAATCAATTAATCAGTGTATCAGTCACTAAGGCAATCAGTCCATCATTCAATCAGTCAATTAGCCTGTCGATCATTCCTCGAAATTACACTTAGTTACCCGAAGTGACATTTAGAAGATATCCCCCGACTGCATTATGAACCGCATACTGTAGCTTCAAATTGGGCCAATGTCTATGTTGACAAAGGTTTGATGTTTGTTTCCGCCTACGGTTACGTAAACGTAATCGACACACCAAGATATGTAGGGAGACTTCCTTTACTGTATTTGCTACGTTCGTAAAAAAGATATCGTGTTCTTATATGAAAGCTATTTTTCTTTCAACAACCGTAACTATTGTTTTGAGTTAACAATCATTAGGGCATAAAGGACGCCGTGTTTGCATAAAAAGGGTAATATCAAGAGCCTGAATTCAGATTTTGAGCTTTTGGCGTGGAATTTTATAAATTTTGTTAAAATTCAGCAATAAGTAAATGTGTTATTTATTAAAGCCGCACGCCCTAAGGGCACAGCGCATACGCCCATAGAATTAATTAGGCCTTAGGTATAGAATGTTTTTTATATTCAACTTTAAAAGTTTATTTTGCTTCGCCTTTTCCGCCTCCATTTCCCAGATCTCTGTTGATTAATTTGTTTATTGAGTCTCAGGCTTTCCACAACTTAATTTTCTAGGAAAGTCACTCACCACGTCTGCATAAAGAGGGACCTGAGTGCCATTCATAAAGATATGCAATCGCTTCAGATGCAGCAAGACATACTGAGGGTGAGTACTAGTCACGTTGGGTTTTAGCGACTTTTTCAGCGCATCTGTGCGTAAATAGCATTGGTGAGTTAATATGAGGATACCCTACTTGACAATTTGCATTTACGAGCCCTGAGTTGCCCTGATCGCAGTATGGTTATCTGTAAGTTCCCTTCTGGTACGAATTCTCTCGTGAAATATGTTTGTGGACAAAGAAACCGGTACTAGATGTTAAGAAAAAAAGGAGACAAGAGAAAAGTTGAGAGCTGAAGCGAGGAACAAGACTTGAGTAAAGGAATAGTTCGAATAAGGCTTGAAATTGGTGTTTTGGATGAAGTTGTCATGCACAGAAATATAAACGTTTATCATCCAGTCGATGATATTCAGTCAGGTGGACTTAAATTAGCTTTGTTTTATACCTTGTACCAATTATCACTTATTGATGTTTAATTTCCTTTTTTGACCGTAAATTATGTAGCAACTTTTCTCTGAATAGAAATCATAGCCTCACAGGCATAGTTTTGGCTTGATCTTTTAGTTTCGTCGCATTTTATTTGAATGGTGAAACATAGCCACCAAATGTTTAAGAACACTGTTAAGTCTATTTTCTCCCAACCTAATTGACCAATCAGCATGCAGGATTATGACACCACATACTCAGGCTAGGCCCATTTTGCACGCTGATTGGTCAATTAGGTTGGGAGAAAATAGACCTGACAGGGCTCTCAAACGTTTGGCGGCTATGCTGTGACGGTATCGACTTCAACCTAGGTGGACCTCTCAGTTCCATCAGAACTAGCGGTCATTTTTTTATAAGAAACTATGTCTTTGCCTTGTATGGAAACTTTCTGAGCCTGTTCGTGATTTCGCTTCTAGAACTTTATTAAGCCTCTCTTAATAAGAATATTTGAGTTTGTGTAACATTGCAGTGCTGTACGGACAGACAAGCATTACTCATAGCACTGAAACACACATGTTGTTATAGGAAAACTATGCAAGTTAAACAGAAGGGCTTGCGTGAGAATTTGAATTTCAAATGTTTGATAACAATTGAGTTAAATTACACGCTTTTTTATAAGGAACCTAGCTAAAGGCCTAGTTCTAAAAGTTCCTTATTTTCGGACCTCTTTTTATCAAATTCTAGTACTAAAAGTTCCTTAATAGTTCCTTAATTTTCACTGCACATAGAGTGCCACAAAATGGCACAGACACTAGAAAAGCATTGAAATTCTGAATTTTACCTTTAATTATGGCTAGAACTCAAGCTCAAAAGGACAAATGCGGCAGGAAATAAGTTTTATATATGCAAAAGCATAATTTCAATCAAGAAGTATCATGTCTATTCCCTTGATATCATCCAATGTAATGTAATCTTCACTTGCATCTGAGTACAGCACTCGGAATTTGAAAATGAAAAGTTCATTAGGGATTTTTCCTTTAGTAGTATAAGTTCTTTAAATATTTTAGCCTTCTACATGTAGGTTCCTTACAAAGTGGTTCCTTATAAAAAAAAGCGTGTAGATCCCAAAAATTGAGTACTGAGCTTTCTTAAGTTTTTGAGCATTCGAGTTCTGCTATCCTGTAAAAAACGTGTATACTCTTCGCGGAATGTTTTGTCATGCACTCGAATGTTCAAGGAAAACAACAATACTAGAAGATCAGTCTACAAACTGAGTCGAATATTTTCTTGGCACACAATACACGCCATAGAAGGAGCTCATATATATGTATCGTTTTTCTAGAAGTGATATGGCCTCTATCACACTAAGTCGCCATTTTCTCACCAAGGAGGCTCTCCGTTGGCGAGTGACGATCATATTCGGATATTGCCTGTGAGACTTAAAGCAAAACACAAGTCCTTTTTTTAATGCACCATACGAGATCCATCTTTTATGCTGCCCTAAGATATAGTAGGCCTAAAGTGGGCTAAGGTTTGGAATGAAGCAAACTATTTGGAAACCCTTTAATGGTGGTGGTTGATCATAAGTATATGTCTTCAAAAGTGTGTATAAGCATTTTCATTCGATTTCATAAATATGGCTAGTAAATGTATGGATAAATTGATACAGATCGTATAAAGGACGATATAAATCCATGGAGTGTTATATAGGACGATATCCGTACTCTGAGAAGTCTTATATAGTGTGATATGCCTTCATTAGGGCATGATATATTGGGTGATCTACACAAATTATGGGGTCTGTTATAGGGCGATATTGCAATTAGTGTTTCACACGATCTAATTTGAATTGCTCGTTTAGTTTCGCGTATTACTTTTGAGCAGATCTCATTCATCGCTCCTTTCTTGAACTTCTCTACTCTTTTGCGACCTATAGTGAAATACGTTCCAGCCAAGACAGGATATCCATGAAATTAGTAGGGAATGGTAAACTATTAATGGCATTCTTAAATGTCATTGCGTAATTGCCTATGGCTGCCCTCTAGCCCACTTGTTACCTTTCGTGATCATTCATTCGCTTAATCCTTAATTGATCTTCTGCAAACTTTCATTTGTCACGTGCATGTCACGTGTACTAGATTCAGCTGATCGTAATTAGTTCGTTAGAGAAAGAGGAGAAAATAAATCAGCATTGTTTGAGACTTTTCGCGAAGTATTTTGACGGCATTCTGGGTGGTGTTTTGGGAAGAATTCTGCCTTGCATGGACGGTACCATCGTAGTTATTCTGTTTGGACGTTTTACTGTTTCGAAATCAAAGTTCTTCAAATGTATTAGACCTAGCGTTTAGTTATGAAAGTTCTTAATTTTTCGACCTCTCTTGACCATATTCTACTACTAACAGTTCCTTAACAGTTAAAATTTTAGCAGTTTCAGCTGCACAGTTAGTGCTGTAGCCATCGTAAATGATCAGTGTAACGACAGTACACTATTATGAACTAGTATAGATTTAACAACAGAAAATTCCAAAGGAAATATTCAAAACAGCAACATTGGTAAAAGAGTCCTAGGAAGATATTTAAATGGTGTTTATGTATGAGAAATGAATGAACGTACGTCACTCAATTTGAAATGGTTACTGGAAAACAAAGATATTTCCCATGCCCTAGCCGAAAATCTGCGCTACCACCAACGGTCAGCATGATTTTGCGATATGAGGCATGTGGTAGAGGAAAAGGAGGGGTGCACTATCTCAGAGATCAACCACGCGACTGTGTGTTGTATTTTGTCATTATTATTGAGATCTGTGGCCTAATTGAACTCCGTGCATCATCATCCTACATACGTTCATTGGCGTTCATTTATCCAATCTGTGATGAATCAATTAGAAGATAACGACCAACACGTACCAGCTGTTTTCAAGATGCTTTAGATAAGCGCATCCCCGTTCTTGTACAGCCCACGCTCCTGTTAAATTTTCTCAGCTTCGAAGCCACCAACATGGTAGCTCTGTGTTAGAAGCTCTTACGATCCTTCGCAGTGATTCCCTTGGGAGAGCGAATGAATGCTAACTAGGAAGGTAAAGGATAGGTCTATCAAAGCTGGGTTTCGTTTTCCAAATAGTTTGCACAGGGATTATCCCGAGATATACCATTTCTAAGCTGCATCATCATTTTTTGTTCTATTTTGGGACTTAGTCGCGCACCCCTAATAATTTGTGTTTAAGGCCTTTTTATATCCCCAACGGAAGTTAGGGGATCTGTCTAATATGAATTTTTTATGCCTCATAACCGGGTATGGATTATTTTTCTGGTTAGTTTGGCTTCTGGTACATAAAATAGAACACCGTTTAACGCTGGCATTAGTCACTACATGTTTCTGTAGATCTTCTTGTGTTCTGATCTTTGCCTCGTCAGCTAGCAATAGTTTCATAGCGGTTTTACGCATTTTTCTCATAAGAAATCGGGCTATACGAAACTAGAGCTACAGAAGCCAGACTTTTAAGACGCTGGAGGGCTATATTGCTCCAACGCAATAAACTTGTCAGTTACATATTTAGGGAGTTAAATTTTTAAAATACAAAATTTCCATTTAACTCCTTCCACCAACAGCACAAGATTCAATTAGTGAGATATCTTTTGCGATGTGTAGTTGCTACTTAAATCATCAAGATCTGAAGATCATTATCTTTTGTCACCCTGCTTTGAATCAGGAAATCGTTAAGAAACTGTTAGAGCTTAAATGCCCGAAAATTTAACAGACTTTTAGTCCAACCATCTCACTTGTTAGTTAATCGGAAACTAATGCTTACGGGCCTTGTTTGAGGGTATGCCCACACTTCCTTATTGGAAATCATGTTTTCCATTGTTTATACATCTCTTTGTAGTCTTTGTACGTACGAAAACACTCTTATACATTGTAATGTACCCAATACAACACATTACAACTCATTACAATACTGTACAATGCAATGCAATGTAAAATGCAATATAAAATGCAATACCATACAATATTATGAAGTGGAATGGAGCATTAGGATGGTGGAAGAAGGTACAATGGGGTAGTCGCTCCTTTACCCCTTTCCTGAGACAGCAAGAGGAGCATAATCTGCCCCATAGGCAAATTGATTTGCTTCTTATAGTAGGTTTTTGGATAATTATTTAATAGCCTCAATTAACCATTTCTCACATATACACACATATCGGCGTAGGGGGGCTTGGGGGTACGCCCCTCCCCAGCTATTCTGTTGAAGATATCTTGTTATTTTGAATATTTCCCTTGGAAACTTTTCCTCCCGGTTGTTACATTTAGGCCTCACCTTATCCAGTCTATAAAATGCTGCACTTACGTTTGATATGCTTTTGGGGTTATGCTCTGCGAATAAATGCTCTCACTGTAGCAACTGTAGCTGCGAGATTTATCCAGATGTTGAAGAGTTTTTCTGTAGAAATAGAAGGTCCATTTCGTGAGTTGGCTATCTCCAAGCTTCATGATCTTGGAGGTGCAGAGTATCGTTTTGGGATATAGAATGTGTCATATATTACTTACTACTGTTCGAGTATTTTCAATCCACGAATGGCTGGTATGTTTTTGTATGCAAGTGACAATGACTCTGAAGCCACAAGCATTGGTAGTCTGCCTTGGCAGTTTTCAGGAATATGAAACTTTTAGAACTTGGCTGTCGTCCTCGGAGCCTCGCTCCATTAGCGGAACTCTCGTGGTCTGCTTGCCCCCCTCCCTCCCCCGCAATAGCATGCTAAGTGTCTGCTACTGGGCTAGAAGGATTATAGGAAATAGCTTCATGAAATTTAATTACATATAATGTGTTTGTCTTCTAGTGTTTTATGCATTTACCAATGAGTTCAAAAGATTTGATAGATTTATGTTTCCAGGTTTGGTTGAGGACCACATGTGTTCGACACAATTTCACTATGAAAATATATTGCGATGATTATGTTGTTGGATGAAAATTTCAATTCATGAAAAACATTAAAATTTCCGTTAGAATAGGCACTGACTTTACATCACAGAAATTTGTGACTTCAGTGCTTTCCTACCAGCGTCAAATGCCATTAACAGCAGCAAAATAGTTTTACAGTTTCCAGCCTCTTTGCAATGCTAGTCCTCGGATTAGGTGTCGATCCACTTCACTTGTACGTTAAGTAATTGCTGGAATGTGTATACGCCAGTTATTCTCGGTTTTATTTCATGGCGCAGTAGTTTGCAGTAGTTTGCAGTTGTGCCCTAGGCTCATGATTACACGCTTTTTTATAAGGAAGTTTTTTCGTCCAGTATTTAAACTCTTAGCCATTTCATGATTTCAGTAGGAAAATTGTCTTCATTGGGACTTTCTTGGCAGGAACAATTGAGATTGTGTGACACTCATTGGTGACACTGCAGTGTTAGACAGAGAGACAAGTACTAGAGAAACACAACACTGAAATAGATAGATTGTCAAAGGAAATCTATGCAGATTTAACAGAAAGATAATGAGCTTCTGTGAAAAATGGAATTTCAAATGTAAACGAACTGATCAATTTTCTTAGGTTTTGAAAATTGAGTACTGAGGTTTCGTTACTTTTTTAGCCGTCGAGTACCACTATTTTCTTACAAAGCACTTTCTTATGGTAAAGGAAACGTATATTTCAGTTAATGCACAGGCCCATTTCGTGATGGAGAATGATTAGTCTAGCTATCCCTCCCATGTTCGCGTAGGCGGACACAGAATATGCCTGGCTGGAATAAATTTGCTATCTCGGTCCACAAAATTTTAAGATCTTGTCTTTCTTTGGATTAATAAAAAGAGCTGTAACGCTGATCCCATGTAAACATGGTTACTGAATTACATACCGTGAGTTCCGATCATAAGCCTTTGGTTTTGTCTTGCCTCAAAGGGTCTTTGTAGGTTGTGATCGTCTGCCATACAGCGCTGTTACTTCGTATCGTAAATGCCGGTTCAGTTTCAGAGCGAGATTTATCTTTTCTGATAGATGCAACAGTCGTTATCAAGTGTGGACAGAGGTGTGCGGGAGCAATATGAAATGCTGCACAATGGTGAGTCCTAGTTTTTTTTTACTTAGTCTCTTCTCTGTTGCTGTAGAATATGCGGTAATCACAGTTAGCTGTTTTCAGTACAATTGACCATTCCATTCAGAGCCAATCCTAGTGTTGCAAAGTTGTTGAAATGGCTGTTTGATTGAAAGTATTTTGATATAAGTCTTTCTTGGCCGTGGTAATTTTTAAGTGTTTTCTCATACGGTTCTTACATGAATTATTTTGCATTTTATGTCCATAACTGAGGATAGTATTTTTGTTCTGTATTACTAGTTCTCTGGTCTACTTTGTTAGACCCCTGTCCTTTTATACATGCTCTTATTATTAATCCAGTTTCATTGTTTAATTTCGAAGGGATTTTGCTTGTGTTGGTAAATGAAAGGGAATTGTTTTGTTACAGAATAGGGTGCCTCTCTCTCGTAGTTCTTTCTGAATGTTGTACCAAGCGTTGAAATACAGTGGACCTCCAGTGGGTGTAGTACTTAGCAAATTGGAGTTATATAATTTCTTATCATTATTCATTCAAAGGCATTGTAAACGGAATTAGTACACAGCCTTTTCTTATTCTGAACCACTTTGTAGGCACCCTGCATGTAGAAAGCAAAAAATTTAGGAAACTGTTACTACAAAAGACAAAATCATAAGGACATGATCGTCAAAGACATGTTCAATTTCGATTATTTTTGTCACCGCAAAAAACCAGGGGTTATGAAGCTGGTTCCATTCATTGCAACCATAATTCGCATGAGTTGCGTGCAACTATTGTAACAAGTGGTTCTATCATGGGTTTCCGTTGAGGCTTTAGTACCCTGCCTTTAGCACTTAGATGCCGCAACCTTCTCTTGCCTCTGTGTTATTGTCAGGGCTCTGTATGTGCAGTTAGAATTAGGGAACTATTGAGAAACCTTGATTACTACAATGTAATCGAAAGAGCTCTAGGAATTAGGAACTTGAAGATCTAGGTCTGAAGTTATAGTTTTATAAAAAAGGCGTGTATGGTTTAAAGTTTTCAAGTATCTACAACTTTGTACATTCTCAACCTCCTTTGAGCATGAAAGTATGAAATTGGAATTAATCTTCTTTTTGTTTTCTTGATTCATTCTCTTAATACCGGGACTAGGTATGCTTCATTCAAATGAAAATATTAGTTAATAAATCTTTATCTTTATGACATCGCTTAGTTTTGAATTTAAGAATTTACTGCGCTGGAAAAATATCCTCTGAGTATCTGCCCTCCGGTTGTGAGAGGTGGTAGCGTCTTTGACAATTAAAGTTGGTTGTTGCTAATGGACAGGTTTGAAATATGCAGAAGCAGTAAGAGCAACATATCATCGTGATGAGTGGAGAAGCATTGCATCCAACCCTCTGTCTGAGGATGGAACAACTTGTTGCTCATGTGTCTTATGAAGCACAACGTTTTAAGTAGCACTGGTAGGAACTATTGACCTAATTCATGGTGTCAAAATGAGTCAAGATATTATGAGTGTACGAGAAAACCAATACCTTGCATTTCATCGGTACAAATGGCACTGAAGGATATTACTCACAACTAGTATTATGAATTTCCTGAGTATCGAACGGAAGCGTGCGTCTGCTCTTTCGTGTTTGCGGTTCGCAATCGGATAAATGAATATTGGTCATACGTGGCCAATCTCTGCCGCAGTACCGTGGTACTACCTCGAGTGCTGAGTGTTATAACTGCGTTTAGCGATCGATGTTTGAGAGGCAGCTCTTAGAGGATCACGTAGGCAACAAAGTTAGTTTTTGTTACAAATTTACGTTTGCTAGATCGCTTGAAATTTCTTCTTTCGCATATGCGTTGGTGAACATATTATAGTTGCCTGCAAATATTTAACATAATGGCAAGGGTAGTAGTGATCCAGCAGTGGGTTTTGTGGGGAGCCTTGTCGGCAAATACCCCCCCCCCGCCGCCCTGAAGCTGGTGAATCGGCATTTTGGCATATATTGGGACAATTCTAGGAGTTAGAATATTGATGGTTGGCAAATACACATTTTACGCAAATCGGTAAATACATTTTAAATAAGTCAGCAAACGTACCGCAGGTTAGCCTCCGTTGTAGACTTACAAAAATTCGCCTCTGTAGTCACCTAAATTAAATACGGATTTTTGAAACTATAGTTGCATGTATTTTTGTGTAAAGAGTCCTATGATTTTAAAGTGAGCCTGATCTTGTTATCATGCAATGATGTAGTTCCAGCAGTACAGTGCAAGTTTTTAGCATTTCTCTTACCCTTGCACACCCTCCCTATCACATCTATGGATGTAAACTTTTTGGAGCATCTATGAAAGGGGTTGCATGCCAAGCAGGCTGCAGTTGTTTCTCAGTGGGTAAGGAATGAAACCGCTTATAAGAACCTAGTTAGAATATCAAACTGGAAAAGTTCTAAGTAACTGAGACCATAATGTAGACTATTGAGGCTGTAGGTGTTTGCTAAGTGGAGGGTTTTAAGTCCGTGCTTTTACTGTATTCCTATCCAACTTTTTGTCGATTATAGTCTTATGCACCCGCCCTTCCATTTTATTTTGAAAAGAAAACAGAAGAATTTGTATGCCAGTCAATTCCTATCAGTATGTCTTTGGAATGACACTAATTCAATAATGGTCGTTATAGCGATTTTCGACAATTAAGCTGTTAATTGGGAATAATTGCCCATTACTTGAAAAATGGCCCGTACCCCTTAACAGTACTGAAGATGTCTGTTATAGGCACATAGGATTCCCATTCAGCATTGTGCCTGTTCTCTTGGCTCAAACAAGTAGGCACGTCAATATGCCAATTGAAGGCAATATCGAGATCAATATCAGGATCTACAGATTGTTGTTTGACCTAGGAATGGGGAGTTAGCAGCAAGAGACAGTGAAAAGACCCAAGTCGATATCCGCTAGTTGACTAGGAAATTTAGCCGCTATCTGCAAAGGGATACTTTTCAGAAGGCAGAAGCTTTCTATGTCCTGTGCTTAGGTGTGACGTTATAGATGAGTATTTCAGCTATTTGGATGGCCTGCTTGAATGCTTTTGAGCAAATTATGTTCAAAGGAAGTGGAATTTCACCGTTCATAGGAATTTCGCGTCGTGTTTCATATCTGCAATCATCATTATTGCCCGCACGGAGCTCTTAAGCCGATAAACTGCAAGGATATTTGAATATAAATTTACCTTGAATGATCATCGTCTAAATCATTCGTGAGCAGTGGTCGTTTTGTTTTGGGCATGCGTGAATGAAACTCAGATTTGAAATGGCACTCTCTTTTCTGTGTTAGGTGGTACAATGACCTACAATAGAAGACAGTCTATGACAACAACGAAAATTGAGGCACCGATCACAAAGGTACACTTTACAATTTTGCATTGCAGTATGTACATGCTCTGAATATCAGGTATTCAAAGTCTATAGATAACAAGTATTAGATTGAATGGAGTCTTAGGCAATAGACTGTATTTGTGTCTGCTGCTCTGAATTGGCAAAATTGAATTAATTTCAATATATGACCGATGCATATAAGGTCGCTTTGGTTCCACGTGCATTTGAGGGCGATCTCAATCGAAGGCGCAGCTTTAACGAGAGAAGATAGAAGAATTTCTTTCCGTTTTCCGTTTATCCTTACAAGTTCGGTAAGGCACTCGTATGACTGTCGAGGAATTCTTCGCATTCTTCGATTTGCTTTTGTAGCTTAATAGATTTTGATTTTTGTTTTTGGTATCAGATCTGAGATTGGCTGTTGAGAGAACGCAACGGAATTACACGTTTTTTGTTTTAAAGAAAGTGGTTGGTAAGAAAGCAGTGCTGAACTGCTGAAAAAACTTTAAGTTCACTACTGGATTATTGAGGCCTAAGAGAGTTGATAAGTTGGCGCACATTCGAAATTTCACTTTTCACGCAAGCATACAATCCCTTTTGCTTTATTTGCATGCATTTCCTCTGTAGCACAATCTCGAATATTCTTGCTGAGGAGGTCTTAGGAAAATTTGGTATGAAATCTCGAATAAGCTACGGAAGTTTTGGTACTGAGCGAAAATAAGTTTCCTTATAAAAAAAATATTTACTGAAAGCTTGTCAGTGGATGATGGCAGGGGACATTTCTTCTGCTTTGTATGACACCAGTTGATAACTTGTACAGTATTGCTTTCTAGGTTATAAACATGCTGAACGCTGTACAAGAGAATAGTCCCGTTAACGTCGTTCAAGTTTTGGAGAAAGTAATTGTAAGTTACATTTTTGCTTGCTTTTTGTGACGTTCAGGTTTCTGTTTGCCGGTTGCTTTTGATTTTTCTGAGAAGTAATGTCGCTGTTGCCTCTTGTGTTCAGGCCTTTGTTTGTCTGTGAAACAGGCATAGTGTTTTCTATATGAAGGAGTTCGAGAAGAAAGTAGCCCAAGGAGCATATTGCGAAATCCGAAGATTCTCCCGATTTTATGATTGCATTTGATCGCATCTAGTGTTTATCTTCCGGAATACCTGTCGTGTTTGACTTTTCTTGACGCGCAATGTTTGGGAATCTTCCGGGTAGCTCAGTCTTCCAGTATCTTCAGTATCGCAAAATATGAAGGACACTTGGTTGAATGTATTGGAAAGTTAACGGAAGTAACTTTGTGTGATGATGATGGTGGTGGTGGTGGTGGTGGTGGTGGTGGTGGTGGTGGTGGTGGTGGTGGTGGTGGTGGTGGTGGTGGTGATGGTGGTGGTGGTGGTGGTGGTGATGGTGGTGGTGGTGGTGGTGGTGGTGATGGTGGTGGTGGTGGTGATGATGGTGATGATGATGATGATGATGATGATGATGATGATGATGATGATGATGATGATGATGATGATGATGATGATGATGATGATGATGATGATGATGATGATGATGATGATGATGATGATGATGATGATGATGATGATGATGATGATGATGATGATGATGATGATGATGATGATGATGATGATGGTTGGGGCATGGGAGCCTTAGTTTAACGTCCCTTCCGAAGGACGGCATGATGGTGGTTGGTGGAGGTGATGTGGATTAGGAGCAAATGAGGTACCCATATCAAAAGTACGATCATTGGTTTTCTCTGGAGAGAGAAAGAAATGACAGTTTTTGAGAGGGCTCTTATCTATGAAAGCCTTTTTAATTGCCGGGAGTTGTAAGCTTTTGCTAGGCATTCTGAGATGTAGAACCTCGCTTGTCGAGTTAGTCTACAGGAGGCAGCTTGGATTTCTGCTTAGCATACTGTCAAAGTCTAGAAGAGGCAGAGGAACTCCAGGTGGAGAAAAGATGGTATATCATAGAATTAGACATCAGGCAAGTCAGGGTTAAACCAATCTTTTGTGACCAGCAGAAGATTAAGTGTGCACAATTCTTTTTAATAGGAAGCAGGTATGTAAGAACACGAGGCTAAAATCAAGGAGAAATTAAGAAAAACAGTTAGGAAATACACGCGGGCTAGGGTTGAAAAGTAAACTTGAAGAAACTGTTTTTGCAAGAAAATGTTTTATTAAACTGGAAGCAGAATTCGCCCAAAATACATCATACTTTAAAGACCCTGAATATTCTACTTCTCGTCTCACAGTTGCCTTATCTGAGCTGTTGTTGCTATTGGAAGTTTCAAGAATTCTACGAAACATGTAAGAAACGTTTAATCTAGGCTGGATTTGACAAAACATTGTGAAACGTCCAGATTGAAGGGAGAAAGGTTGTTTCTTATATAAAAACGTGTAGTTCAAATAGCGATACAGTGGGTGATCTTTTGGGTGATGTATTGACTTGTGCTACAATCGAAATTCATGTCATTACAGGGTGGGCAGCGATCAGGGAAAACCGGGAGATCAGGGAATTGGTCAACTGGTCAGTCTTCATTGACTATGCTCGGGAAGCTTAATGAAAGCCGGTTAGGTCTACCCCAGAGCATGGAGTCAATTTTGAATAAGAAACTTGTTTAGTGGTGATAGATAAATAGTGGTGATTTTGATTATCACGCTTTTTGTCTCTAATGTAATGATATACTTCATGATTGCTGAAGCCACAGTAGCGATATTTGTCACAACAGTTACTGTGGATTATCTAGAGACTTAATGTGCATTCGCGGCCACCCTTATCAGTGTAGCCGACACGTTCAGTGTTCCTTTTTGCCGATGATATCCGAGAGTTAGCACGCGCTGGGATACAGAATCTATGGTTGTAAATATATCCAAAGTCGAGATATTCGACGAAAAGGTTGAGATGAGCCCACTAGCTTAGCCTTCGTGGACCTAAGGAGACAGAGCGTAGAATGGATACCTTCCATGAAAACACCTTTTCACCGTATATCTGCTCTGAAACATCAAACCGGCACCTTTGAATTAAGCCATCTGCGGCTTCGTAGTTCGAGATTTGCTGTCCTTTCTTCCCGCATTTTGATACTTGTAAGCTGGTTGGATGATCATCATAATCTTTCTCCACCCGTTTGTACACCATGATGGCGTCTGCGACAAAAATAGACACGCGTACATGTCTAAAGACATATTCTGAGTTTCGCTTTTTGCTCTATGTCATCTGCTTCGTCGAGATCCAGCTCCGCTTTATCGAGTGATATTATACTCTTCTGTTTTGCTAACCATTTATTATGATCGCAGACTTCCAGTGATTGTTCATGCTTTATAGTTTGTGGTTAGAAATAATCTGGCTATTTACGTTGTATTTATTTTGATCTTGGTTGAAAAATCTCCTTCAATTTTTTTTTGTTCGGTAAACTTTTTACTTATCACGCCAGACTTCTTTTAATTAGAGTTGATTGTAGCATTGGCTTTTGTTAGCATTTGCAACCAATAAGTCGGAAATGCCCCAATCTGGAGAGATGCTCCTGCCATTTATCACTCATACCTGCTTTTCCACTTACCCAAACTGAAGTTCCTTACCTCGTTTGCATTTTATGTGGCCATCACATCAGTTTTATACGGAAGGCACACAAGAGGCTCTCTCTTCTGTCGTCATGCCTCTTAGCAAAATATCATCCACTCATCCTTCAAAATAGAAGGGTGCATGAGGGTGTTCACATCCCCCTTAGAAGCGTACCCTGTCTGCGAAACTTGTCTTCTATTGGCAAATCTTATGATTTTTCGGTAAATCACGTGGTTCATCTGTATACATTACAAATGTCACAGATATCCAGAGCATATCTAGCATACTTTCGGCAATATTTATAACATGCACAATTTTTTTTATAAGAAACCTAGTACTTGACAGCCTAAGATTTAAGAAATTTGTAGATCTACGAGGAATCATTTAAGAAGCTTTAAAACTTTGTGTCAACTTTCAAAGTTTCTGAAACCCCTTTTTTCCTCCACAGATTTAGCAAATTTCTACTACAGTGTGCTTAAATGCTAATCCTTATGAGCATTAGAAAAGACAATGCTGTACGTTTTGTTTTGGCTTTCAAGGCAATTTATTCATTACAGTAGGAAGTTTTTAAGAAACTTTTAGAACTAAAATGTGCGCAGAAATTGGCAAGCTTTTTCTACTAAGCTTTGAGCCAGGTTTCTTATAAATGAAAAGCACAGTTAGGCTGAGTTTCAAAAGTAAACTTCAAAAATCTGTTTTTGTAAGAAATTTTTTTATTAAACTGGGGAAAAAGAATACAAACAACGTCTGTCTCGCAAATGCTCTTAACTGAAGTTTCTATTTGTTGTCTCACAACTGCCTTGTTGTTATGGAAAATTTATAGAATTTTAGAAGCACCTAAAAACATTTAAGGATAGATTTGACAAAGTGTTGAGAAGCATCTAGGCTGAAAACACAAAGTTATTGTTATTTATTTTTAGACCCAATATGGAGCTATATATGTTTTAAATTTACTTGTTTTACCACCAGGTCTCTATTAGAGCACGGATAGGCTTCGTTTCTTACGAGTGCAATCGAGGCTTTTCCTCATTTGCCGATAGTTCATGTTGATGGTTACTGTACAAGCTCTTGAATTTCTCCAGTATACTTACTATGGTATATTGTAGCTTCACAGGACGCATACTCCAAGATCCGTCGCCTATCAGCTTGTCAGATTTCAGAAACATGCGTCACATATTTCTTTATGGCCATGCATTCACTTATATATCTTGAAGCGAAAGTAGGCGTTACTACACCCTTAGGGGTTGAAATCCATCTAGCCCTTTAAATAGGCCATATCTTTCAAGAAGCCTTATTATTGGTTAGATAGCTGATTGTTAACGCCGTCACGGGCATTTTCGTGGTTGCAGACCTCGATCAGTAATGGGAAATATATTGATAGAAGAAATGGCATACGATACTATTGAATTGTTGTAGATTCTGGCTGATTTTGCCCGAACAGGTTACATAGTATTGGTTTGTGACAATAGGTACTTAAACCCATTGTTACAGTAGCCAATGTGAACTGAGCAGTGATATCTGGAATAGTTAGCGTATTATTTTAGGGATCATTCAAAAAGTACGTAACGGAAAAATTGTCATTTTGACCCCCGCACCCCCTATTTAACGGCATGTCATACTCAAGCTATTACCCCCACTTTTTATGTAACATTTTAGCATGAAACCCCCGCCACAACACCTTCCTCACATTTTTTAAAATTGTATTTTTTATAAGAATATTGAATTAAGTCTGAGAATCGCTGAACTTTTCGAAAGCATATATCAAAAAGTGGAAAAGTAATTACATTGCACTAAACTTTGGTGTTACGTAACAAAAGTAATTTGATACCCCCGTCCCTTATGATCTTCATAACAGTTTGTCACAAAATTGGAACATACCCACCCACCCCATACTGTTACGTACTTTTTGAATGACCCCTTAGTCTTATTAGAGAATCCGTTGAATGATTCAGCAAACCACTTATCTCTCTACTTCCCAACTACCCTTTCTGCCAATCTAGCCACCCATTCAACCATCTATGCCGTGTTTCTCATGCCATCTGTTCCATGCTATTTTCTCCAACCCATCTTTGCCTTCCTATCTCTTCCATCCAATTCACCTATCCTATTCATCCATCAACCTTCCCACCCACTCACCTATCCACCCATCCATCCACCCATCCATCCACCCATCCATCCACCCATCCATCCATCCATCCACCCATCCATCCATCCACCCATCCATCCATCCACCCATCCATCCACCCATCCATCCATCCACCCATCCATCCATCCACCCATCCATCCAACCACCCATCCATCCATCCACCCATCCATCCATCCATCCACCCATCCATCCATCCACCCATCCATCCTTCCACCCATCCACCCATCCATCCCTCCCTTTCATTCCCTTTCATTCCCTTTCATTCCCTTTCATTCCCTTTCATTCCCTTTCATTCCCTTTCATTCCCTTTCATTCCCTTTCATTCCCTTTCATTCCCTTTCATTCCCTTTCAATCCCTTTCAATTATTCAAGCATTGTGATGACTAGATTATCAGTGAAGTCTGCCATTATGGTCTGCTTCTAGTCTATACAATGCTCAGCCTGTCCTCTTAGCAAGTGTCATAGATCAGTCCCTAATTTTCATAGCTAAAGCGATGAGAATGCTCTGTTATCGGTTTATACTTATCTAGTTGAAAATCAGATGCCTTTGGCCTAGTGCAGTTTTAGGGTCGGCCGCGCTCTTTGTTCGGAGGAGTAAATCTACTTGATTATATATGGACAGAAAGAATAGTGGATGATTATATTCTCTGGTGCACAGGGGTACAGACAGCGATGCAGGGTGCAGAGGTGGGGGGTGCAGAGTTCCTTTGAAGGGCACTTTGGAACATGTTGCCAACAATCATGTCCTGTGAAATTGTAGAAAAAGCACATATATCTGTGCTTTGGTGAGGTACATTCATGGAAGGCGTGCGTTTAATCATAAATGAGATACGAGTTGCAAGCGTACATCTGTGGTAATAAATATTTAGCCTCTTTATAGGTCCATTGCTACAGACTAGATGCCTTGTAAGAATGATCGTCGAAAAGAATATACGGCACTGAGTAGTGCACTTCTTGCCTCCTCAACCCCCTTAGAAAAGGACAAGAGGACCAGCTACCTATCGCCCCCCTGCTTGTACAGCTTCTCACAGATTTTGTATCTTGAGCCACGTTTATATTATCGATCATTGTGGGATTTACTCAACCAGATAGAGTACTGTAAGACGAGAATCAACAGTAAATTATACACGCTTATGTTGTATTTGCTGAAAACACATCCATTATGGAAAGAGCAAACTATTTAAGCGAAGATATTTTCCACGAGAAATTCACTCGTTTTTGGTTTAAGCTTTTGATCTTGTACGGCTATTTGCAAATTGACAGCTAGCAATTATTGGAGAAAGCGCTTTAACGGCGGCCTAGCCTGTGAAAGCATACCAGGACTAACTGTGGGAAATATCGACTGCCTTTGTACTGGCCGATTTTAATTCTGCTTGATATTTGGCAATTCTTTGGATAAAGCAATATTAAAAAAGCGGTGCTTTGGCTTCCCTGCCTAGGTACAATAATGATTCTCTAACAGTTAGTACAAGCTGATCACAGACTTTAACCCTGGCCTACAGGTAGCTTGCCCATATATGTTTGATATTCGTGTTGTAGTTTCGCTCGCCTCTTTTCCAGATTAATCATTGCGCAGATGTAGTTCTTTGTACTGGCTTGTGTTTATGTGTTGAATTGAATTTTGTTCGCCAGGTGTGCGTCCTATATTTTGTTACTTCATCATAGAAAATGGCGGGTTTGCGGGAAGGGAGCAAGAATAGAACCGTTCGTTGCTCATCTCAAGAGCGATTGAGTGTTGTACTGTATGAAATGTTTTGAATGACAAGATAACTGATTTCAAAACTGCTTTGGACATTTATATTCAAGTAGTGAACCCTTTTTGGAAGGAGCCCGAAACAAGATTTTCCAGGACCACTTCTATTTCCTACAAGAAACTTTTTCTATTTGAAGCATAATTAACAGTAGCAACCAAGTATAATTTCTTACTGTAAATAAATTTCATTCACGGTGTCATGAAAGACCTTGTTCAAAATAAAACCATCAAACTAATATAAACATTGAAAGTAGTTATTTGCTGAGTAGGCCTACGATGACATAAGGATCAGTATTATGTGGGGTATCGCAAAATCTGTCTTTGGTCCATTGATGTTCATGTTGGCGATGAATCGGAAAATTATGTTTTGTACAGAATTTACAATATACGCGATTTACGAATTTACGATAGACGGCTGAAGATCTTGATGGAGTTACTTGAATTTCTAAGCTGTGAATTCATAATTAGTTCTTCATAATAAGTTTAAGGAACTTGATGTTTTCACGCCCTATATTTCTTCTGTTTCTTATATCGAGATGCCTATTTTTTTTGGGCTAGAACTTCGACTTGGGACTCAGTTCCTCCCGTTCCATTGAGAACATTGAGCGACGAGATTTCGCCATTGAACTCTCGCTTGTGCCTGTTCCGCTGCTCGATTGAGCTCATATATGGTTGTGTAATATTATAGAACACAATATAGAAGCATTGCAATTTCATTTTTAGGATATTCTCCGTTCAACTGAACTTTTTAATCCTTTCACGGAAAAATGCGGAGTCGAAGACAAAGGTGGTGTAGAAAATGACTTAGTCGATGGACTGATGCACACGGTAGGTTTACTTTTTGGATATCATCTCGAAGCCCCTCATGAGTAATTTTAGGACATTCTATAGGTGTATAATCAACATAATGAAATTGCTGTTCCAAGAAGCAACGTTCATTGTGTCAATTAGCTGGTAGTTTAGCAATGAATAATTGTGATCTTGATGATGAAGACGATGATGATTGTAATGATAACTGATTATGATGATTAAAGAATAGATGAAGCACTTTCGAACTCACCCGGAAGTATCACTCTGCTGATGGTAGTCATATTTTTATTCACCTAACTACTTAAACTAACTGAGAAGCTCACGTTTCATTACATACTACTTCGACACAAGGTGCCAGACAATGTGCCAGGAACCGAATGCCATGTATACTCTTAAACTTTCGAAACATAAAAATGTTCACTTCAGTTTTTTCCCTTGTTTTATCTTGTATTGAAATTAGTGACATCTTTCTTCTCAACTGAGATAACAGGTGACTGCAATCTGGAGTATACTTTGACCGTAGTTTTGGATGTTCTCTATTATGTAGGTGATTTATTTTGTATCTTCATTAGTTTATATATTTTTACTATTTATTGCTATTTATTTATTTATTGCTTCTGCCGTAATTTATTGTATTTTTATTGGAACTTATAGAGACGGCGGCATTCTGGTGATGCCAATATTAAAGGTATGTATTATTAATCAACTGATTGTTAGTAACTCTGTGATTTTGGTATTCAATGCCTTTCTCTTGCATTGCAGTAGCTATCAAGCAGCGATCACTAACACTATTTATACAGTGTGAGTGATTGGCAATATCAGTGATCACTTTTAATGTTTGTACAATAGCGACCATCAGCGGTAGCCAATCAGTGATTTTCATTAGTCGATTTCTAATCGTGATCACAGCATAAAGGTAATGATTACCAGTTGTAGCAAACAGAGAAGCAATGTGTGATTGACTAATTTTTGCAGTTGCCAATAGTTGCTACTGTACACTTGGCACTTATTTATAAGGAACCACTTTGTAAGGAAGACGCATGTAGAAGGCCAGAGAATTTTAAGTAACTCTACTATATACTACTTAAAACAAAACCTTCACGGAATTTTCACGATTGTGAGCTTTTTCATTACTGCAGAAAAATCGAATGTTAGGAGTCTGGTTCCTTCTTTGCTGTCTACTTCGCATAAATTGAGTGCAATCCATGTAGCAACTTGCTCAACGAAAGGTTTCCGTTGAGACTTCAGTATCTTGCTTAACCCTTAGAATATTTTCTTGCTTCTGTACTGTAGGCAGTGGTATACATGTACAGTTGAAGTTAAAGGCGTATTATGAGACTTTTAATATTGAACTGTAGTGAAAAAAAGTCCAAACACAGCAGAGATATTCTGAAAGAATTTGGTGCTGTGAGAGGAGCTTACTACATTGCTTCGTATTGATATATCTGGCAGGGTTTGATTATCCGAAGTTTAAGCGTCCCAGCGGACGTTACTGCCTTGATATTCCACGGTGAACTTGTGATTAGTTCATGTACATTTCCTGCTAGGCCACAACTTAATTCATAGAGATTCTGGTCATGGACCATCTCTCTCTCTACATTCGCTTCATGCACCGCCGGAGATACAGAGCGCACTTGAAGGAGAGCATAAATGGGAGTTTGATATCATTAGGCTGGAGAAAGTTACTAACAAAAGGTATTATTCGCCTCTTCCCAATTATCATACAGCCTTTTTGTACTAATCTATTCCCAGTGACATCACCAGTCTATATATATTTATATATTTATAAATATATGGATATATTTATATATATATATATATATATATATATATATATATATATATATATATATATATATATATATATATATATATATATATATATATATATATATATATATATATATATATATATATATATATATATATATATATATATATATATATATATAACGCCTAAAATATTACTTTTTCATCCGTTTGTGTTCTTTTTTGACAAAAATTGAGGTTAAGTCTTCGTTTCAAGTCTTGTACTTTCTTTGCACCCCTTGTAATTTATTTGTGCATTTTATATCTCTTTGTATTGATATGAGCTTTGTATCCATCGTGTTTTAGGCCTCTGTTCTTTCTTGGATATGCCATATTCAGTCGTTTTAACGCATGCAAATTTTTAAGTATATCAGAGGATGTTCTTCGAAAGTGGTTGCAGGTAACTTGTTTGGACAATTGCATTATCTAACCCTCACCTCTTTGTATTTGGGATGTTCTTGCCTTTCACATTCGTTCACATTAGAGTCTGGCAGAGGTTCCCATGCTTATATACACCGCAGGACTCAAAAACACCATTTAATGAAGATGGAATATTCTAGATGTTAATCAGAATTCTACACCTTTCATAGTCAGCTCCCTTCTATTTAATTGAGAAGCTTAAGTATTCGTTTGTCTTCATGCTAATTACATATAAAGATTTGTTTCATGTCCTAAATATGTTTGTTGCACGCTACATTTTGGGAGATGTATATCAAGTTAGATGACTGTATTGATATGTGTAAGGACCACAGGCTGAAATATTGTTTGGACTCCTTTGTAATCCTAGTTATCTTTATTTCTCGATTTAACCAACTTTTCTCATATATCTTTTTCTCATGAGTCCTAAATTTGTTTTGACATGTCTCCTAGCGTCTAACTTAAATGAAACTCATTATCGTGTCTGGTTGCCACGAAAACTCTTATTACCATTCATGTCTTTTTGTTATTAATTCAGATATGGTGTATTTTCAAATTAAATTGTGGCGAAATCTCATAAAATTATTAGTGATCTTTGTCAGCCACAAAGGTCAGTTTTAATATTCGTTCTCTGAAACCTCATTTCTGTTGATAACCAAGTCTCCATCGATATTTTCTAGCTTATCGAATCGAATTATCATTCGACTAATGCCTACCACACTTCTACACATGCTGCTGATGTTTTGCACGCTACAGCATGTTTCCTTCTCAAAGAAAATGTCAAGGTAGATTGAGAAGCGTTTTTTTCGTATATTTAGAGAAGTTTAGAGAAACACACACCTTGCTATCTTCCCTTTAGTTTGCAGGATATTGAAGGTGGAATGAAGCGAAGGAGAGAACTGTACTGGAAAGAAACAGCAATCTGAGAAATTTTTCTTTTTTAAAAGCATTGAGTAAATTGATGCTTATTCAATTTGTTTTGGGAAGAGTTTCGTCAGCTTTTCTTAATGGTGGCTTGGTCCAAAGTCATCGGTCTCATGAACAAACCAAACCTTACGAAGTGTCTCATCAACATACTAAACATCATGTGATTTATGACACACATTATTTTTCTGCTCTATATATGTATACCATTTTAAGATTTCCCATACGAACTGAGGATGACACAAGTATGATTGGAAACCTCTTAGTGGAGTAATGTTTACCGGATTTGTCAACGTGCAACATTTTTGGACTATGTCGAAATTGTGGGATGCGTCGAATCAGTTTTAAGAGGCAATGCTCTCTTTTTGTCATCTTTTTTCGTCGTAAAATCCATTGGTAGTAAATTTTTATGGTGGTCCTGCATGTCATAACTATTCTGACTCTATATAGCCTTATGCATAATTTTTATTTTTAGAGTAGCTAAGGGTGTCATTGATTGTCTTATCTTTGTATCGCAGTAGGCCCAAAATCTTATGTCGATTTGTAAATTCATTTGCCGCTGAATATGCCAGCTAGACCACGTATTTCCCACTTGAAATGATGACTACACTGGTCGTTAGTCTCGAATTTATGATGTTCAGGGCTTCATTGAAATTAGCCAATTTCCAGCAGACATTTTTAGCTTGATTTTATGTTTTATTTTAGAATTCACTGGAGCCTATGGATGAAATCGCTGCATTAATTGCGGCTACTGTTCATGATGTTGACCACCCTGGCTACACCAATTCATTCCTGTGCAATGCTGGCAGCGATCTTGCTGTTCTATATAATGACATGTAGGCATTGGATCAAATTTTCTATCCTTTCCTGTTCTCCTTATTTTCCTTATGTTTCTTCGTTTTTTTTCGAGTAGTAGTAATGATAAAGTGCGGCTAGCATCGCGAGAGGGACCGGTCTCATACACAAACCCATTGCTTATCTTAAGTTGCGAAGTTCCTCTTCTTCAGAATGATTTCCTACAGAGTTCACTTTTAAAAATCCGCAGAATAGTTAGTCAGAGGTTTCACTTTCGTGAGAGCTCAGACGAGAATTAGTCCAAGTCATTTCTCAACTTACTTCACGGACTGGATAATTTTAATAATTTTTATGTTTCCATCCATGCACACTCGTGACTCTCGGAATCTGTGGAAGATTGTCATCAGATAGGAGCTTTTTTGACATTTCTTTTTTTTGACTCTGCTTTTCATAATGGATTGGGATTATGCCTAACTGACTTTGATCATTAGATAATCCAACCTGAATGTCAATCTTATTGGGATATTGTCATATCCAATCTTTATTAATCACTTCTTAATGCGGAGCTTCCACTCAGGAACCCAATAAAGTCCCTTTTGATAAGGATGCTCTTTTTCCCTTAATCAACTGAAGCCATAAAATGAATCAGAGTTAACCCATTTTGACTGCAGACAATTGCCCCATTATTCTATTGCAGTGGTTAGTTTAATTTGTCGGGCAGGCCGCAGTATCGGCACGTTTTCTGGACGAAGATTTGGTCCGCATTAAGAACCGAACACCGTTCTTTCACATATCAAATTAATTTGAAGAGGCTTTTTGTTATTTTATTCAATGACCTGGTTAGCACATGAATTTATGGTCAGCTGATTGCCCGCACTGAGTACCTGTTAAGACTTTGGCTATTACAGTTCGGTCATATGCGCCGTTAAAAATGTATTGTTTTGTCCACTTTTATCGTTTCACACAGCGCCCTAGAAAGTATTAATGTTCCAAAGTAATATTTCTTCTGTCTTTGCTGGACCAAAGGATTTAAAGGTTGTCAGCGTTATAATCGCTTGCATCTTTCGTAACTGTGAAGAGTGGTTTGTCAGTTTGTGCGAGTTTGTCTTGAGTCGTGGCTCGGATAGAAAGTAGTAAAGCATGGTGTTCGTTCTTGGGTTTAAGAACTGAGATGATAGATAATCGGACGTAGCTAATGTCTTTCCTGTTTGGCTGTGCAAAGTCGAAATAATGAACCTGGAAGCATCTAGTGTAGCCACTTAGTGCTGGATAGTCTTTCCCATGAATTTTTAGCTGGCACTGTTTGTTGGAAAAGTTTGCTTTGCAATTGTGCTATTGTCAAACAGATGTGTTATGAATGTTTAGCATAGGATGTATATGTTGACGAGTTTATTAATGCAATGATAAGTATGCACCCTGTTTCATTGTGAAAGAGCATCGTGCTAATCGTCCTCTTTTTGTATCTACACTCAGAAAATTCCTACCTTTACGAAGCATAGAACAGTATACTCCTGAATGCACCTTGCAAGAGTTACTCCCATAGACTCGATATTGTGTTTTGGGTATTGGTTGATGTTGTATGAGTTTTGTGGGCCCAACGAATATTGATTTGTTTACGCGTTTGTGTCCATCGATGTTGTTTCGTTGATTTGTAGATTATTTTTTCCAGAGCTGTGTTGGAGAGTCATCATGCGGCAATGGCGTTCAGGTTAACAGCAAAAGATAGCAAATCTAATATCTTGAAGAACATTGAAAGGTACTGCCATTCAATTTCTGCAAGCAGCTTTCTGGTGTTAAGTTTTTTGTAACTTGGATGAGAAATCACAATGACCATAGCAGGCTGAGAAAGCCGGGTGATTTTCAGATTAAGGCTACGTATTCTACGGGCAGTTTCTGTATGCAAGCCATCCTATTAGTGAATTACAGGCGACTCTTATGTATTTCGTCAAGCTATTCATTGCATATATAAACATATAGCTAGAAATATTTCTGGATAAATGCTTGATGCTGTTAATGAAGTGTAACCTACTAATATGGCGATTTCGTATCAATTTTAGCGAAGATTTCAAGGTGCTACGGCAGCAGATAATAGATATGATAATGGCAACAGAAATGAAGCAGCATTTTGAACATCTCTCTAAATTTGACAACAGTTTGAATAATCGGACCCTTTCTCACGAAGATACTGGCTCAATGGTATGTTCTACATGTTTAGTTATTCCTCTAGTATCTAATACGGTGTTCCCACGATGACTCGTCAGGTTTTCATTTATAATTAGCGCTATTTAAGTTGTTAGATGGCCATACCTTAACACACACATACAAACACAAACATACGCGAAGGAACAGCCATGCATTCAGTGTATACTAACACGGAGACGAACTCAAACGCAAACACCTGAACATAACCTAAGCACCACAAACACCAAACAAGCATACCGGACTTGCTACACATAAACAAATCTAGAAACCACACGAGCAGAAACACACAGACAGAGGGTTTTAATTATTCAATATGTCACAAACGTTTGTTGTTTGCAGAGCGGAAAAGGGACGCCCGAGTCAAATATTTCCCACGGGAATCCATGTTCAAACGAGTCTAGAACACTTATCAAGAGGATGATTATAAAGTGTGCTGACATTGCAAATCCTGCTCGTCCTATTCGACTCTGTATAGAGTGGGCAAACAGAATCGCAGAGGAATACTTCCGTCAGGTAAGTTGTACTTCATACATCGTTTCCCTTCCTTGTAAAGGGCCATTTCCACTTACTTCGGATTTCGGAATTCGCATGCGAACTCGTTGTTCCCACCTCACGCGCGAACGTTTGGCGATATGCGAACGTTCGGTTGTGGACTGGGAACAATGAGTTCGCATGTGAAATGCGAAATGCGAATGCTAGTAGACATGGGTCATACTAAGGACGGGCGGTCTCTTGTTTTACACATTCCGGTGTCGTTGATTAAATAAGTAAAAGTGCCCTTGACATGCTCGCGAAAATTTGAAAACAATGAAATACCTTGCCGTTCTATGTTCTGAGTAAATTCAGTGCACTTCTGCCTACAGCTTCCTGAAGTGTTTTATGCAATGAATGATATACTGTAAATCTACTTACACGAATGCCATTATGAAATTGCTATTTATCACACTACGGAACACTGTGCAACATCTTGTAACAGCCCGCAATAATTTTGGAAGTGTTTGCAAACTTTATTAGTTGTAACTCTTGTCGTCAAGATTTTTTCATGTTATTCATTTACACCCGTTCGTGTCACCCATGCAACCTTTTCCGTCGTGCAAATTGGGGTCCATATCTCTTCCTTGTTGAAAAATTCCAGTCTTCGTACGGTACGATTACTTAATAGCTTCAGTTAAAGGCGACTTGGTGCACTTCATTATCAATGTTCCTCTTTTTTAGACTGAGGAGGAAAAGCGAAGAGGTTTGCCGATAATAATGCCTGTTTTTGATAGGCAAACGTGCAATGTTCCCAAATCACAAGTAAGTTATATTTCTCTTTTTCTCAAGTTTTGATTGAGATACTCTATCGGTAGAGGTTGGTGATTTTGTACTTTGGGATTGCATATTATAGGGGAACTTATCCATTCCCTTCTGCTTCTGAGGTATGGTGTCTCTGTGCCCATTTGCTGCTGGGTGAATAGTGAGCGAGCACCAAAATTATAATTCGAAGTAAAATAGGATATGGTATAACTGAACCTCTAAATTTTCGAAGAAATAGGATTGATTTTATTAAGTATATCTATATTTCAGAAGTATATTATGACGTACAGGATGTTGAGAGGAAATGCACGTACAGTTGTGCTTTCTTTGATTGGCAAATTACCTTCTTTTGTGTCGTTTTCCTTACAGGTGTCATTCATTGACTATTTTGTGATTGACCTTTACACAGCATGGGATAGTAAGTATTGCACAGAAAATACTGTGTCATTACAAAATATTACACATAATGCTCCTTAAGTTTTTTTGCTTCATATATTCGTTTCCATCTCTTATTTATGTAGGAGTGAGGGTACCCCTTTAGCTCGAGTGCTGATTTGCAAGGAGCCCTCCCTGTACAAGAAAATACTACATCTAAATCCAAAATAAACAGAATAACAAGAAGTGTTTTTGTTGTTATTTCAATATCCATTGATAGAGATGGCTAGCTTAATAATATTCTGCCGTACATCCATTCGGTGTCTTTACATAGATTTTTAATTCTGTAGGTTATTACTATGCCAAACTGCATCCGATGTGATACTATGCCAAACTCACGTTACCGTACCATTGCACTCCATTTATTTTTTCTGAACTTGCCTAGGGTTTACGCGGAATATTCGAAAATTTGTATGTGAAGTAGTCATCGAATGGTGGCCGGGCTCAATTTTGGTTTTCAATATTGTGTATATTTTCTCTCGTAGAATTTGCGTTTGTCCCAGAAGCAATAGAATACATTAATAGCAACTACAATTATTGGAAAGTGGAATCAGAGAAAATTGTATGTGTTTTATTTGTAGTTACATACATTTTGTTGTCTCTATCCAGTAACATTATTGATAGCTTCTAAAGATTTTGTTTTTATTTTAAATCGTGAGTTTTTGCCAGTTGCATCGTTAGTCTAGGTCTGAGCAGACACCAGGACGATCCCTTATTCTGAACTGGACATGTTAGAGTTCGTTGCTTATGTTTTATTAGAATTGTTAAGCTCGGAAATTTTTCCCCTCAAAGTTCTTACAAGATAGGTGAATGCTTTAAAACCATGACCTCTATCTGTCCTGAAGATCCGCAGCATGCAGCACCACGTCCTATGAATCACAAGAATAGGAAAATATTATCTTTTATGGTATTTTTTTAAGTATATACTTGTTTCTGTTTTTAAGTCTTTTATACAGGGTGGTTTTTAAAGCAGTTTGGACTTCAACTCAAAGTTGTGCCCTGCTGTTAGATAGAAAGAAAGAAGGAGCTATCCTATTTTTATTATTATATTTATAGTTATGACTGATAAGAACGCGCTCTTGGCGAGACTGGGACACGCTACCGGATTCTTTCATGCCGGTTATGTACGATGTCTAGGATATATCAGAACTACTGTTGCTCGTTCATTTGTCATTTTCTGTAAACTCGTGTTTATTACAGGAGAGAGTTCGTGATCAGAAGCAAAAAAGTAATTCAGTAACTGAAGACGCAATGGAGGAGGATGGCAAGCTGTAGCGAGACGATGTTAGTACTGGTATGGACAACGCAACTAGTTTTGTTGGTTGATTTCAATTTGGGAAACGAGCGTCTCATTCAGATGAAGCTTTGAGGGTTAATTCAGTAACTGTTCGTATAAATATATGTGAGCGGTATTATGTAATTGAAAATACCGTTATTATTCAATTTCAAATTGAGTGCCTGGCGAATCACCCGCTGTGTTGTTATATTTGACTTCAGCTGATATATCGCCTTGCGGCCCTTATGACTGGTTGTCAGTGGGCAAGTACGTAACGCCGCATCTCGCCCGGAATCTCAATCTTTATGAAGAAAATTACAAGAGGAAAGAGCCAGGTAGCGGCGCTAATTCACACCAGATTCTTTTATTGTAAAAAGCCTGTCAACCGTATTGGCCGGCCCATGTCGCCGAAGCTTTCTTAATGGTTTGAAAAAGTCGACTGGATCTGCAAGCATATGGTACTGTTGCCAGTCTTGTCTTATAACGACCACGAAGAGCATCGAGAAATCGGGTTTCCCGTATAATACTTGAATTGGAGTACCAGTGCGAACATAGAATCATATAGTAGTCATTAGGCAGTAAGCATTGTAAATATTAGTTAGGAGGACTATCAAGTGGGTGGTACATTCAAACGCCGCCTTTTAATCGTTTTATTTATAGAAGCGTTGAGATTTTTATCTTGTAAAGAGATGGATCCACTTCTTTCCCTGGAAGCACATACAATTACAGTTTTTAATTGGTTGCATTTCCGGGTTGAAACATCAGGGACAGGGAACCTAGGTCATCCCGGGCGGTCGTAGATTTTCCGTTAACCGTCAACGCTCTACTTACATTTATGTACCATTCATACATGCCTCTTGCGAATACCAGAAGAATTCTCATGTAGTCAAGTTCTTAATGATGAAGAGCTTCATCCATGAGTTGATGCAGCGACCCAGACATTTGAATTGTCCCAAGGAAACACTTTCTGCCAGCTCTACACAGATTATGGCCTCTCTCAGCATTTAGACCATTCGCTGTTTGTGGCGCATTTCTCTCAATGTCCGGTTCTAGTTTGCACCGTATTTGACCGTATTTGCACCAAGTTGACCTTTTGCGATAGTATCGATCTTTATATTCGGATGTTTCAGTACAACTGTGGAACGGGGCGGCATCTAGTATGTATCGTTTTAGACTTCCCGTTAAGCCTTCATTTGGAATGTTGTCCCAATAAACATGAATCTTCTATACTAAGGCCGGTTCAACTAGGAAGTTAGAGGTAGTTGATTTTGAGTGTTGTTGGGAAGGGGTATAATAGTCTTATGTTGTCACCGAGGCTGGTTACAAATATAATCCTGCCAGTCAGGTTTCAGACTGAGTTATCATCAGTTAAAAACCATGGTCGCAATGACTCCTTTCCCGCCCTGTCTGTTTTTCCTCATTTTAATGGACTGCGACTGCTATCACGCGTCTAGTTTGTCGTTTACTTTTCTTAATTTCTGTAGATATGTTATATTATTGTTTGTTTACTGAATAGTCCTGTGGGGATGGTCCACTGAGCCGGATGCTCAATAATTTGATTTTTGAATATTTTCAAAGCTAGTTTATTCTCATTAGATAATGAAGACTTGTGAATTCAAGTTTTTAAAGATTCTTGCATTAATAAATATATGATTTGAAAAAATTGAAAATCATAATTTTTTTAAGTGGAAATTAGGCGCTAGAAGTAAGTTTTATCATTTGATGTGATTTCCGATGTATTTCTGGCGCTGAGAGGTCGGATATTTAGCCCTTCTGTGTGACACTATCCATGGATACTTACGAATTTTTCAGCAGCGTTTCGCTGAAACATTAGTTAAGGGCTCATTATATTTTAAATCAGAGAGAGAAAGAAGCTTCCGACTCATTGTATAGTTAGTATGTGTTTTTGTCAAGGCTATTGCACTGTTTGTAGTTCTATGTTGCTCAAAGCATCTGCCTTTGGATGTAGCCCTGTTTGTGTCTCTGTTTTAAGTTGTATACAGCCTACCTGAAGGAGGGCTGACGTCATTGATGATCATCATTATATCACGTGGATCTATTGTAATTATAATTGGAATTGTGGATTTAGAGCTATAGATCTTTTAATATATTGATTAGCCATTAGAATATCGTCGATGTTTATAATCATTATTATATCGTAACAAAAATGTTTAGATCAGTGAATACCCATTAATTGAAAATTATTCTGTTTTCTGTCTCCTTGTCTTCTCACCCATCATACCCAGATGTCTTGGTTTTATGTGCGTTTTCCCCAAGCAAGAATGGGATGGTACCGGGAAAGGGAAGACTTTGAGAGTTGCATTCCTAGCAAATGTTTCATCTTGAACTGTCTTAGTTTATTGTGTAAGATATCCTCAATCAGTAGTAGATATCGCAAATGTCCTTCAGCCTTCAGGCTGTTTTTCTCCGAACAGAACAGACCAGGGACACCTGCGCAGGAAAGGGGAAGGGATCCAAACTCTGTATAAATGGCACCAAACATGTGACTTTTTAAGGGTGTGGTCATGTCATACTATGATCTCCTGGCAAGGGTTCATAGGTATACGGTCGTGCTGTGGTAAGAAGAATCATGTCACAACTACTGCCCGTATGAATGTTCACTGAACTCTGCTTCTGAATTAGTCTTTTGGTTTGTGAATGAAACATTGACATAAGTTCGTGAAGTATTGCTAGCGTTACTCAGGCCACATTTTGCCCCCCCCCCCTTTGCCTTCGTGGGTTGAGGACGGAGATGATTACCCAATTGCCCCCGTTCTGAAGGCGTACGTAGAGCAGACCGAAGATTCTTTTAACATTATTTCTTTGTGTACTTTAAAACGAATTTGTACGGAAGTGACTCTTAACGATTTTTAGGGCTTACGATTGCTGTTTTAATATTTGCTGAGATTTTCTATCCTCACTTTCTTACAACCAAAGTTACTTTAAATTGTCAGCTGTAACACAGAGATTCAGTTGGCCATAACGAATAGGAAAGTGACCGAGCGGCTATTATTCGTAATCACCGTTTGCATTGTTTCACAATGAATATGTAGCTTATCTGCCCTTATACTGTATGTGCACGTATTCAGCAATGCAATGTGACCACCATATCGGCCATTTTAAACTGAATTGCCACTGCGCTGGCGCAATCCCTTGCAGCAACGAGTATTCTGCAACAACAACGAAATGAAAGGAGGTTGCAATTTAAGACGGGCCTGATAATCAACTGCTGCTTTGTTTACAGCATAACGCAAGATTATTATGCTGCTGATTAAAAGGATGCAACAAAAAGGCACTTTTAAAAACTATTCAAGTATTGTTTTCTCGATTTATATTGACATTGAGTAACTGAAAAGACAGCGTATGTGACGTTTGAAGATTGAATTTGTCACCAAGAACAGAGGCCATGGACCTAACATCTCCTTTTGCTGAGCCCAATCAGCTAACAATTGACAATTTCGTGGAATTTCTCAACATCCATTCTCAGAGCTTACTCAATCTTGATGAACGCGGCGAAAGCAGCCGAAATAGGGTGATCGAAAGTGAAGACAGGGACGATTGTGAAGCAGTGCGTGACAATGGTGGGGGCTGCCAGTTAGGAAAAGATGATGCAAGTTGTGAAGACTGGAGTGCATTTGATTGCAAGGTACTGATGGACCGTAAAGAAGCTTCAAGCTTTGCTCAAAAGATCAGAAAGAGGAGTGCTAAAACTAGCAACTCTTTACTCCCTCCATTTATTCAAGAATATGAGGAAGAATCTCCATCAAAGGAGAGACAGGATGAATTTTTGAGGGAGATGACAAGGGGACAAAGGAATAATGTAAGAGATTTCAATTCAAAGCATCCATTTTCCATTTCACTGTTCAAGAGACTTAGTGTTTTAGAGACAGTTTTTAATTCTCTCTCGAAGAAATTCCATTCCCTCAAAGTTGCTAAAAGTAGCAACAAGACCAAACCAAAAGATTCAAAGAAGGAAAAGGGATCACATGGCTTGGCACCTCAAGGGACAGATGTGATGGTCCAGCTAGGTGTGCAAACAGGACTCACATTATTGTTTTCTCTCATGAAGCAAACTTGGATGCAAAATAGTCAGTCATCAGAGATATGCAGTGGTGTCCTTAACACTGTTGGAGGAATCATAAACTCACTTCCTCCACTGTCTCTAGCAAACAATGCGAAGTTGCCAAAACTTGCAAAGAACAGTCTTGATCAAATTATGGATTTCCTAAAGGATGTCATGAAAGGCAAAGTCACAGATGACATCTCAGACAGGCGGCTATGTGCTGAAATCCTAATCGGACTTGCACTACAACGAGGGTCACTCCTTTTAATTTTGGACTGGATTGAAACTGGCTTTAGATCTAGTCTGGCTGCAAATCAAATATCAGTTGGTAGACAAACTATGAATTATTGGATAAGGCAGATGCACAACATTAGTTCAACTGGGGTAAGGGAACTTGCATAATCCTTCGAGTTCACTGGTGTCTACTCCTAATTTACCTCTCTACTGATTGTATATCACTGTCTTGCTTTGGGTAGCATGGTGTAATGTTAGTGAGTTAACTGTCAAGTTTTACATTTGTTGTTTAGGCCTCATAAACCCAAAGGTATAAGATATCTCCTTTTTTATGCTTAATTTATGATATTGATTTAATTTGTGAGCAATTTCAGACTGTTGACATATTTCTAGTACCTTTGAACTACTTAGTTGATATCAGATTTTGCAAGATAAGAAGTCTGAGAGAAACATGCACATTTCTAGAAGAGCTGTTGTCTGACATTAGAGTGGATAGTTAATCATCTATGTTGCTTTGATGGCCCTGTACTCATATAGATAAGTACAGTTTGTGAACTTCATTGAGTATTTCTAGCTGTTTCTTACTATATCCTCAATAATCTACAGAACAGAGATGAAGGAAGCAACCCAGAAAGCTATGATGATGATGATGAAGACCTGACCTTACCCTTGCATCAAGCAGCTTTAGATATCCTGAAAGAGGTGTGTCACCAAGGTTTTGTTGAGTTATTTGGTTGTTTTCCTTTATAGAGCAATGTTGAACATTAAATACCAACCCATATTTCCAAAGACAGTGGTCAAGTTGATTCTCTTGAATGAATTTTATTCTGGACAAGTTTGAATGGCACATTGAAAAGTTGGGTATAAAGATTGCTTCAGAGAATAGTGTTGTTTGGCCACCTAGGACATTTTAAAAACATTATCTCTTTAGAGACTATATAAGAAGGAACTCTGAGAGCCTTGGTGCCTTGTTGTTGCAGGGTTTCAAATGGTTAGCATTTATAAGAATTTTCCAGGTAATTTATCTGTGATGGATATGGTCAGGCTTTCATGGGAAGGTATGCAGTCACATGTATTTGCCCTGGCACAAGTCTGCAACTTCCCAGATGTTTGCAAATATTCCATCCCTTGATTGCCTTGAAGTGACAAGTTTTAGTTTGTGTTTCCTTGAGTCTTTATTATTATTTCAGTGTTCATAGTTTGCTTTTTCTGACCAATCCATATGATATACTTCAAACCATACCTCATTTGATAAACATTTATTAATGATGGACTATTAGGAATCAGGCTCAATACTTTGATGGGAAAAATATGTCACAAAAATCTGCTGCAAGCTTTGTGCAAATATTGCTCACAAATAATCGGCCACCTGTTATGCAAGGGAGCACCTGTAGTTGCATTAAAAGAATTTACTGATGGTACAGAAAATCCACCAAAAGCACACTAACTTTTTGGATAGTAATGGCTTTGTACCACCACCATATGCCACCATACACCACCATATGCCATCACACACCACTGCATGTTACCACATGCTTGGATGGTTTTAGGTGTATGATAGCTAGCACTCCTGCCATAATTTTCCCACAAAGCTTGGATATGAATGACAATAAGTATTAATTGACAATTTGATAGGTTGACTTAATCAGTTGTACATTATCTGATACCAATCAAGTGATTCAAAAGCAAGGTGGGGTCATCATACTTCCCAACCATACTGATTTTATTGAGAGAGTCCTGATTTTTTACCTTCAAAATCTCTGAAAATCAGGACATTGTCTTTTTCTATAAGTTGGACCAGTAACTATTCTGGTTTTTAACTAAGATGTACCATGTCTTTTCTCTGCAAAGTAATTTACTTTGATGATGCAAGCCTATTGTTCTTGATTAAAAATGTGGTTGATTTTTGGTAAAATATTGGATTGCTGCATGTTCTACACTCAGATAGTAAACAAATTATTTACTTCTAGGTGGTAATCTTGGCCCTTGATTATGCCAACAATCATTCACTATTGAACGAAGGAAAGATTGGCAGTAAAGGAGAAAAAGATACTTTACAGCAATGTGAGTCATATGTTTGGGGAAGCAATAGCAGTCATCAGCTTGGGGAGCAATTACATGACAAAGTTATGTCTTGTAAAAAGAGCAGAGCGTTTGAAAGGGCCTGCCAGGTATACAAAAATAAAATGCTTAAGTTTGTTGTTGATTTTTTGCCTTACTAATTGAAGCTGACAGCCCATGTACAGTTTTTAGCAAAAGGGTACTGATTTGCTAGGAGATTGCAAATAGTTGAAGTATTCATAGCTAGGAGAAATTACTTATCATATATCTATCACTTACTGAGTTGATTGTTCATGATACTAGTGACTGTGATACTTTTTGTATAGCTGCAATGACAGGCTGTAGCCATGATTATGGGTTTGATTTGCCTCTCTGAGGAGATTTTGCCTTCTTCTATTCTTTCAGATTGAAGCTGGTCAATATTGTACTTTTATAGTTGATGAAAATGGAGCCCTGTTTGGTTGTGGGAAAGTATGTATTGTCTATTGTTTGGCTCTAAGTGAATTTTGCTATCCTTAATAAAACTTCCTTGCAAAGAGCCAATTAGTAAGAAAAAGAATACCAAGAAATTCTTTGCATCTAATATCAATATCCATTGATAAACAGAGCTTGAAAAAATTCATTCTACCTGGCAGCAAAAATAAAACTAAATTTCCTGCAACTGTATGTTATACCTTCAGTTAGTTGCTCCATAGAATAAGGTATAGTACATATTAAATGCAATATTTTAAAAAAAGCTCGCTGTAAAAACCCTGGAATAGTTAGCAAATCTTTTTGAAAGCAGCCATTAGAACCCTGATGTC
>OZ025282.1:3024630-3057130 GCA_964019165.1 Mastigias papua | reverse complement strand
ACGTCAAGTGGACAAGTAAGGGAAATTTGTTTTTGATTAATCTATGCCACGTACCACAGCATTTTATCAAGATTTCGTCCAAATCTTGGCTTGCTTTTCCTGTTAATGCTAAGTCCGCTCATAGGTTTTGCTCAAATTCAATGTTATGTGGAACCTGAGCAGATTTTCTAACTGGGATTCCATGTGGTTTGACGCAGGTAGCAGCTGTCTGTTCATTCTTTCACTTGGGCACTAGTTCTTTCCTAGCTCGTTAAGAGATTCTAAATATATCGCTGTTTAGCAACATGTAGCTGCTATAGTAACCCACTCATGTTCCTCTTCACCTTGGATTAAAATCTTTACACCAAGTCTCAACACAAACAGCGCCTCGTTAACCTATCGTTGTCTCATTGATGCGACCCACTTGTATGGCCTAGTATATTCCTTTTAATTATAAACACCGTCCATTTCCTATCTAAATATTCAAACAAGACTGTTGCTATAAGGTCATAGTATTTATGATTTTTGAGTGCACCATTGATTTATAGTACTGTATCAATCTTCTTGTATAATTCTTGAAACTCCTTCGGAGTTGCAATTTGTTCGTGAATAGATTCATTAGACAGCATCGCATTTCGTGTATTTATTTCCAGTCGCCATTGACGCTGCTCTCACGCTTTTGCTGATCGTAACGAAATCTATCTAATAGAAGTTGGCAAACGTCTATGTCCTGTTTAGATTAACTGGCTTATTGAAATGACACGTGTATCTTCTTTTTGTTATTTTTAATCATTATTCATTTTAAATTAAGATCATGTTTTTCTTTTTGTAGATATATGCGTGGGGATGTGGTCCTTGCTTGGGGACAGGATCAGCCGATTCAGTTCATCTTCTACCAAAATTGATTGAATCTCTAGACAATTCTTTCATAGAGGATATCGTCATGGGGGATAACCACTGTCTTGCTCTTACTCGCCGTAAGTTCCATACTGTCAAATATATGGAAACATCAGTGGAGGGGAGTTACATGTTTTTGTTTTATGAGAGTTTTTCGGCCAGTACCGAAACTTTCTTACGATTTTCTTAGAAATAAAATTCGAGTTTTCGTAACACTAGTGCTGCACAGACAGACATGTACTATACAAACATAGCACTGTAATACATTGGTTATCACAAGGAGTTTATGCAAATTAGGTAAAAGTGTTGATTGTCTTGCATGAATAATGGGATTGTAAATTTGCATTACTTATCGACTTTCTTCGGTCTAAGAAATCAAGTACTGAACTTTCTTAACTTTTTGAGCAGTCGAGTAATGCTTTCCTATTTATAAAACACTTTCTTATAAAAAACTGTGTTTTACTATAGCACGAAAAAGCGGGAACATTCTTTTAGCACACTGAAAGCGGTGAACCGAAATATATAGCCATATGCGGGTACACATGATATGATGAATGAATAATGCGTCTATCTGGCATTATTCCGCATCTGGGTATATATTTCGGTTCACCTTTCGGTCGTTATCCGACGTTTTATACTTTGACGAGTATCGGACGAAAAAGCTTTCAGTATGCTGAAAGAATATTTCCGCTTTTTCGTGCTATATTGAAGTTTTGTAGTACCAACAGACTTTTCACGTATTTTCGGCGAAAACACTGTGTACTAGAGTTATGTAAATTTGATATCAATATGGAAAGAAAGTAATACTACGGTTGGAAAAATGACAAATCAAAATAATACACGATGTTGAGATGTCAGTTGGAAAGCGCAGTTTAATGATGAATTTAAGGATGATTGCCACGACGAGCCACATGGTAGATGGTTAGAAAAAAATAGCCATTTGTTGTTATTACATTATTTCATCGACATATCCATGACTTAGACAAGCTAAGATAAATACTAGGTTGACATTATCAGTTGACATTATCAGTCCCGAAACGTTCTGATTTATGTCAACTGATAATGTCAACCTAGTATTTATCTTAGCTTGTCTAAGTCATGGATATGTCGATGAAATAATGTAATAACAACAAATGGCTATTTTTTTCTAACCATCTACCATGTGGCTCGTCGTGGCAATCATCCTTAAATACACGATGTATTAGAAAGTTTGCCAAGATGTCTTCGTTGCCGACTATCCTTCAGTTTGAGACCATTCACTATAAACGTTTGTGAAAACTTTTTTATCTTTCTATACAGGAGATTCCCTAGTCTTATTCAATGCGCATGCGTATTCAGTTTGCTTAACAGTTGTCATTACTGCAAATTTGGAAGCTATTTTGGTTTGTAAATGAAATGGAGTTTCTAGTTATTGGAAAAGAAAGCGTTGTTTTTGTAATTAGCAATTGAAGCTATGTCCTATTCAACCTCAATCCCATGCTCAGTATTCAATGCTATGTTTGAATAATTCCCCCAACTCCTTAGCTATGATTGTGGGTAATCTTGACTCTCTCTCGCGCCACTTAGAATCTTTCATTTATGTGCTCAACAAAGCAATCTTTTAGCGTTTTTGTTAAGCCAAAGTTGTGTGTTTTATCCAAAATAAAGATGATTTTCCATCGGATATTAGTGTGCAAAGAAGTACGTTTCGGAAAATGTGATTCAGTAGCTCATTCGAAATGTCTGCTGATTCTTGTTTTCAGAGTCTGAAGTCTACTCATGGGGTAATAATTCGATGGGGCAGTGTGGTCTCGGACATTGTATGACACCTGTTGCTAGCCCAAAGAAGGTTGCTGGACTCGATGGCATCAAAGTGCAGCAGATTGCTGCCGGGACATCTCATTCGGTTGTTTGTACCTCGTCACCACCGAACAGGTAGGCCAATGAATTCTGGTACTCTGTTTCAGGAGTTCGTGGATTGCACAACAATAACTTATACTAATGAACTTAGCGAGTTTTTGTCATTGAAAGGCCTTGCCAGTGTTGCGAGCAAAAGCAGTGTCATACTTAAGATCGTTTTCTTAGAGCGTCTTTTTAGCAAATATTGTGTAGAGCATGGTGCGACCATAGCATAGTAGAGGGATAGTGCAATTGTTACGAGACAAAGCTGTTGTATGATGAGATACGATTGTTGTCTGAAAATACAGAGACTTAACTGAAGCTTGTTTGGCGGAGTCCGAGGCTGTACAGTGAACTGACAATTGTATTGTTACAATTTAATATTTCTCCATAGTTCTGAGGCATTGTAGCAAAATGGTAACGAAATTTATGGAAGGTGTGACACTGATTGACATATTGCAGTATTCTGTTGCCATTTTATCGATTTGACTAATTTGTATAAGTGAAGTTTCATTCTATATACTATGACATGATGAGATGGCATAGAAAACTCAGATATTACATATTACAATATTACAATCCTAACTATAAAGTTCCTTACTATGTTTTATGGCTTTTGGACGAAAATGAGAAAGTATCATAAATCAAGCCTTCGCTAATTTTGTCGCGTGTTATTGATGTAATTGTTTCTGATTTCTGTAGGAGAATAGTTGCACAGCATAGACCTTACTGCATAACGCTGAAGAGAGACACATTTGTGAAACTGAGACTCCTGCTAGAGCTATTCAAGTCACATATGGGAGAGTTTATGGTGTTGCATGGGCTGTCGGAGAACAGGTATTTGTGGTACTCATTGAAAGTTACAACTTTTGAACCCTTCAGTTTTTGATATGGTTGCTAGGCATCTGCCCTTATGGTCTATTCAACTATGGTTTAGTCACTGTGGAGTTTGATCCCATTATATATTTATATCTGGTATCTTAGCTATTTTGCCACTGCAAGACAGGTTTGCCAACAGGAATCGATGAACTATCCTTGGGGAAACACAGACTTTTTAGTAAATTTTAGCTCGAAGACGAAAACAAGAAAAAACGAACTCTTTAAGGCTTCCGAACATCAGTGTTCTCGAATTATTAAATAGGATGGTAGACTATTTTAATGAAGACTAGCCTTAAAATATCCTGTTGCATTGACAACAGTGAAGTTTGGAATTCGTGTGCTTTTTAGTTGGAAAATAAATGTAGACAACAGTCATACGTGGTCCAGCGTGATTGAGCAGAACTAGAAAGCCTAATGAATTATTGTTGAGAATGTTCACTTGATTTTTATTTAGTCACTTTCTTCGTGCATCATGTTATAGTTATGGTGAGGATATGGTTTTACATTTACTCGACCTTCTCAAGTGTCATTTGGTTTTGGCAATCAAAGATAAATCTGTTAACGACCTGCTGGGAAAGGAATCTAAGGAGATCAGAAAACTTCTGATAAATTTGATTGATTTACCTCTGTCACCAAGAATGCACAAAGTACGTATTGCTACTGCAATTTTGAAGTATTTGGCTAGGATAAAAGTCTTAGGTTTGATGTGAACAAATCATAACTAGCAGATTTGTTTGTTGTGTATATTTATGGATTCAGGATTTTCCTGTGAACCACTGTTTTATTGTTAATGTAGGTATACTATACTAAGCAGATATGAGTTATTCAGCAATGTGATGGAGTTAGCAATGAATGGGGCTATCTACTCGCTGGCCATAAAAGTTCCCTTCACAGGCCATGGGTCACAGGCCACCCCTGCCTTGTATCATGCAACCCCCTGTGCGTTCTCTTATTATTTTATTTCTTGTTGCATTTTAGGCGGTCATAGAGACTACAAAATTGGGTGCTCAGATTCTTTTGCCAAGCTTACAAGAACGAGTGGAGTTTTTGTTTGAACTTTTGCCCAAGCAGATCTCATGCTATGGCGAAATGTCCAAAGGAGATGTAAGTTGATAACATCTTGTAGTTTTCCACTATTTACTTTTTTACTTTTTTACTTTCGTCATTCTCTCATTAAACTTTCTTCTTCTTTTGTTAATAATTTGCGGATTTGTTCATTAAAACATGAGGAATAATTTAAATAGCAGTTAATGGAACAAGGTTAAGTTTTTCTGTTTTAGTATGGATTATCATTTGAAACACTTATTCATAGTTAGTAACTGTGTACTTTTTGAAGATAAAATAAATCAATATATAGCGATTGTGTACAACAAATATAACTATTTTATCAAATAATCTCTTTAGTGCTATTCCTATTTTCGATGTTTTTCATCTTAGATCTGAGTATAATTTATGTTTTCCTTGTCCTTTTCAACAGATGCTTTTGTTGGAGGTCATCCTCTGTAGCCTTAACGATCATCCTCACATTGCCGATTTGTTAGGTCTTGTGCAGTATATCAACAGCGATGCTCCATCGAGCCCTGGAAAGAAACCTCAGTCAGATCATAATTTTGTCGATGAAAGCGATGATTTTCTGTTGAAACTCAAAATAAGTGGCACGTTGATGAAAATGCTGTTGCGTAATATGGGATTCTTCACTGTGAGTTTTAACAAAGGTTGTCCTGATCTCACCTCAATATTTTCTAAATTCAGATCTTCAGGGATTGTGGAGTAAATAAATTGGTTTCTATCTTGTGCGATTTGCCCTAGAGATTTATTGCTCCTTTGATGTAATGTCTGGTGTTGTTAGCATAAAGTGGAACTGGTCCTTGTAACCAATTGTAATTCTAGTTGTGTTTACTGAGTTCATACCTGAAGTCTCTTTTGAGTTGTTTACAGAATTACGATTCATTACGGCACATAGTTCTCCAACTTGGCCTCTCGCTCTTTCTGTCTTTCCTATTTTCGTTTTCCTCCCTCTCCAGCTTATTATTATATCTCGCCCATTCTTGTAGGACTTCTCTTTTCAATAAGACTAGCACTACCAATTTGTGGCCGTCCTTTTTAGAATATTTTTCAGTTTTGAACTTTCTTATCGCACATGTTTTTCAAATTCGTTCGATTGTGATATTGGCTATTTATAAATCGAAAAATGTACTAGCGAATATTTAGAAAAAGCTGAGAAATTGAAATACATATAGCAAGTAGTAATTTGAGAGGATTTAAAATAAATTGCCAATGTTTTGTATTGAAGCAGGACATATCTGAAGCGCCTACAAGGCCACCCCTAGTTTGTTTCAATTTTGTGAACGCTTCAGAGTTGTCGAAGTGGTGTGATTGCTTTTACATGTTATGATCTCCCTCGCAAGTTGTTCCATTATTACCACATGGTACCACTTTTGCATGACACAGAGTTTGTATGACTGCAAGGTACACCTTGTTTTCTTACAGGAGCGTAGGTTAGAGAATTTTGCTGCTGAGGAAACAGAAGAGGCACGCCTACCGAAAATTAATGCAATGGAGAAGCAGACTGTTGATCTTCTTCATTTGATGCAAAAACATTTAATTGCTGCTGTTATACATAGGAAATCGCGCAAGGTAATCTAATGAAATATTATTGCTTTCAGTCAGCATTGGTTGGTATTTATAGACAAGAAATCATATTAAGAATTCCTTCTCAGATTGCTGGATAGCTCGACGTATTAAGGCTTAGTTCAGTTTGTGCTTTTTCAAATTTCGCTACATAAAAGTACGATATACAGATACTATTAAAGTGGACAAAGTGAGTAACAGGCATGGGATTACTTAAAGGAGAAACCCGCTTAATAGGTAAATTAATTGAGGAAGGGGCCTACCCCCTACTATATCTGCCATTGGAAGAATAACTCTTTTTAATTGGTCTCTGCCACAACCGGTCGTGTCAAATATTATGGTGATTCAGTATTCTCCAACTATTATTGACTTCCTATTACTGTGAATGTAGAGTTAATATATAATTATTATAAATTATTATGCCTGCTAAACATACATCTCAATGCAAGATATTAAATACTTTGGAATTTAGAATGTGATTGTTGGTAAATGCCTGTCATTAGAGGAATCACGTTGATCACTTTCTCCTTTACTACAAGTACTCGGCAACTCAGTACCAATTTTGATATCCGGACTGTGCCTAATAAAGCTGTCTTTTGTACATGCTATATATTATATATTATAGTATATTACGTATAATATACTATCTTATAAGACGAATTTCTTAATTGCTGGTTTTTTTAAAAAGCTTATTGAACTTTCATTGCGGTCTTGATGAAGCAGATATTGTACCACAATCAAATAGTGTATTGTCACTTCCTTTCCAAATTGGAAGCTATTGTTTCTCTCTAGCATGAACGGCATTACATCAACCTCCTCCACAAGCATATTCATTTAGCACTGTCTTTAGCCAAGTCGAGTGTTGATGAGTTTTTAAAAGTGACGTCAAAGCAACAAGACAGATCTGCATTAATTAGATGGCAGATTTTAGGTGAGTATTTTAAATGCAAATAGTTTTATTCATTTTTTGTCAATGCAAAATTTTAGTGCATCGAAGTGCCTCTTGATTTACATGTAGCTTCTACAGTGAATGACTCATTCTATTAAATGCTTCATGAGAGTGTGGGGTTTAATTTGCCGTTTTCTTCAGCAGATGTTTTCTACTGTCGTCACGTAGTCGTTAAAGGTTCTTATTGGTCTGTGATAGGGAAGTTTATAGTTTTCCTTCCTGTTTATCTAAAGGAATAGGAGATAGATTATTTCTCAGAAATTCGGAAGCAGGGAAAATATTTCCCAGAAATTTTATGTTAGAAGTATTTGCAGAAGGTTTTTGCACAAAAGTCTTAACTGTTGAGACAAGTATGAAACTCTGCTGATATAGTTCAATTCAAATTAGGAGAAAAGTCCTTGACGCTCTTCAGTTCAAATTTTATTCTCCAGTGACAACAGCTGATGTATAGATAAAGAGAACAATAGATAAACATTAGATAGACATATACACGCATACATTATGTAGATCCACCCCCTATTTACGTTTTGCAGATATTTTTAGGCTCCCAGGAAGGAGAAGTTTATTCCACCTCTGATCGTAGAGCTCTCGTTTGATTTATTGTAGAACTGTCATTGTAAATAGGGTTTGCGTTGTAATTTCATAGTTTGGTGTTTTATAGAGGTACTGTCAGATTCTGCTGCTGGGCACTTGTTATTTGTCCTTATACACTCAATGCTTCTACTGCCATCCGAGATGCTACTACCATGCCTGGATGACGTGTGCGAATTGTTGTCTGGCCTAGACATGCTGTCAAAAATATCACCAGCTGTTCATGTGCTCGAGAAACAGGAAGAAGCATGGCCTAAAAATGGTAAGGCTTAGTGATGATTTGAGTTCTTTATAAATACAATGTGTACCGTTCAATATTGTGCAAAGAATGACGAATGCCCGTATGGTTTTGGGGATATTTGAATGCTTTTGAGACAGCAGGAATCTTTTAAGGAACTGTTGCTTAGTGGCAGAGTTGGAGCCTTCTGATTGGGTTCCGGATCTGGTTCCGTACGAGGCACAGCCATTGGTTTGGAGGATAGAATCATGCAACGTGCTCCCCAGTATTTGCCAAGCATCGTAACAAAACTCTGAGCAAAAATCCAAATAAACATCTAAGCAAAAATCTAAACAAGCATCTTAACAAACATGCAACCAAACATCTAAACCATATAGGGAGCAGCCTCCTCTTGCTTGCCAGAAAGGTGTAGAAATATTGTGACTCTACATCTGCGCAGCATTTTTCAAAAGCCCAGATTGTCCCAAAAACTACAACAATAGCTTGTCTCAAATGCTTGAATGAGTTCAGATGTACATGAATTAGCATTAGCCATTGCTGAATCCTAGTCACAGGAATATGCAAAATTCTGCAGACTGTTAGAGTTGTTTTTTAGATACGTTAAATAGTGAACCTTGACATGTCACCTTGAGTGGTAAAGCCTTTTTGTGAAGCAGTGGAGTGGTATTGAACTAATTGTGGTTTCCATATCTGCAAGCTTCCTCGGATGGTTTTGCTCTTTAAAGAAGATTGGCAATCGAGGCATTTCTCCTTTGCCAAGTGCGCGTGGAAATTTTACCCAATACATGTTTATGTATATTTTTTATCTTCAGTTTTCCATTAACACATAATTAAATTCTTTCAGAATCGTTCGGGACACTAGATCCGTGTACTATTCCACTGCCAGAACCAACAACCAGTTGGACGTGGGTAGTAGACTTGGAAAGAACTGCAGCCTTCTTAGTTGGCAGATGCATTAATAAATTGTTCCATAGTCCACCCGTCTCACTTGCCGAGACGAATGCAGCACCTTGGCTTAAGCTACCAGTTTTCCTGAATTGTATCCAAGGCAACTCAAGACATACATTACAAGGTACACCTATTTATGAACCAGTATTTGCAAAATGAAAACCCTGTTTATTTGGGCCTATAAACCATGTATTTTGTAGTTGCCAATTGAGGTGACATTTTCTCAACCGCTTTCTCAATTTTCTCAACATTATCTCGTTGTGGTTTTAAAGATGCTTTAACAAGAATCACTGGCTTCATAGATACGACTTTATGCCATTTATTAGCATTCCTTTTTGCTGCATAATTTAAGGACAGACTATTGAGATGTTTTTCAGTCTTTCTGGATTTCTTCTTTGAGCACCTCAAACCTGAGCCTTTGTTTCAAAACGGTGGTCTACCGAATGACGTGCATTGCCACTATATCGGCTGTCTGTGGATGTCCACCCGGCCGATAAAGTCATATTTTTAGTTTTCCTATCTTCAACAGAATCACCCTCACAACAAGCCTAATATTTTGATACATAAAATAGCTGCGAAGGCGTGTATAGTTTATGCAGAAAACAAACGAAAAACATATTCAGCCCAGCTAAGAATCTTGCAAATGCTATACCACGATCACAAGTTCGAAATTATCCCCAAACTAATTGGTGCGCAAGGCTACGTCCCCAGGGACTTGAGAACCAACCTGGAAAAATTAAGCTTTAATTAGAAAGAGGTAAAGAAAGTGGCCAAAAGCTACAGAGCATATCACTTTGAGACAGAGTTAAGATTGTTAGAACTTTATGAGATTTGAAATGTAAAATCAACTCTGGAGCTGTTTGTTTCCTCCACTGAATACAGCGACTACACTACTGTAAACTAAGCTACTTTACGCTGAATGACTGTTACCATAAAGGCTTGCAATAGCAAATTTTTAACGACTAATGATAATATATGTAGCACACATTGCACAAAACCAGAAGAGTGATAATAAGAAGCCATAGAACTACAAAGTAATGGCATGAAAATATAGCACACCAAAGGAAATGCACTAAGCACAAAACAATACGTCATGAAGAAGCAACAGGATGAACTATTGTGCAGCAATAGAGATGGCGGCAACTCATTGCAAACAGAAGGGGGCGCTCATTCGAGGAGAGCGATCATAATAACCATTTCTCAAGTGAAGCGCTCGTTCGAGGGGGGTGTTCTTTCGAGGAAATGGGGTACTTATTTACTTATGTGTTTTGATTTATTTTTTACTTACTTAAAAGCTTGAATTTTACTTTGTTGCTTTCAGATTTTCTTCAAAAGATTGACAAAGCAATTGAGCTATTTAATGAAAACGACATCCGTGACTTTCAAACTGAAGTGAATCTTCTGAATAATGAAGACATCTTTGTAGACCTTGCTAGTTTGTCATCAACTGTCAGTGGAAAAGCTTTGTGGAGAGATTTTGTTGATTATGGCGTCAGCAAGGGTAGGTTGACGACTAGCTTACCCTTTTTGTAGGCGCTTGTTTTCCCTTTACTGACACCAGGTATTAATGCAAAATTTAGGTTAATTTTTAGTTGGGAATTAAAGCCTTAATTAGAGTAGGCTCTAGTGTTTGTACAAGGCTTGAATTTTTGAACGAGGGGTAGTACGTTTGGGGATCCTAGCCTTCTGATTGGTCAATATAGCAGAGGATTCCCTCAGTGGGGGTGGCGATGACTTCCAATTAAAATTTGTCCAATCAGAATACAACAGTGTTTGGTGTAACCACTGGGAGTAACTGAAAGGAAAAGATTTCATTGTATACAGTGACGGCTTTCAGGGGGGCATACCCGGGCAGGGAGGCAGGTATATGTTGTATTTTTCTGCGATATATCATCATCATAGTTTATGAACGAAAGATTTGCCTAGAAAAGTGGATAGTTTGAATGGAAGAGATCTCTTTAGGAAGAGTAAAAGAAGCAGTGGGAGTCTTATTGACATTCCAATCTAGCTGAATCCCTTCATGTTGCAACCTCATATGACTTTCACGCCCATCTCAATGCATATGCTTTCATTGGCGCCTTAAATATGAGCTACCTCATTCAATATTTAATGAAACATTTTATGCCTTACTGTTGGGGTTAATATGTGTATTTTTCTGGTACGATATTTTATAAAAGATTTTTGTATCAATGGCTTTGAAGGGTTTTATCCTCCTTCAGAATTAACAACTGAAGTAGACGAAGATCCAGAGTCACCCTCTATTTTGCTAAAGATAACAACGGGCTACATTCTTGCATCGTTGCTGAAGCATTGCCATCCTATTAATGATGAGGAATTTGTCAAAAGGTTAACGAATTTCATTTAATTACTTACTCTCCATATCACAAATTTTACTATCTTTGCACTACTTGGTTTTTAGCCTTTGCTTGGTTTGAACATTTAAATTACCGTCTTGTTGAGTGATTGTAAGCAGTTGTTCTTTTAGACGTGACCTCTCTGAGATTTACGACGCTGTGTTCTCGGCAGAGAACTTTTTGCGAAAGATCGGCAGCACAATGAATTCTAGACGTAAAGAAGAAGAGAAAGGGGATGCTGTTGTGGAAACTGAAGGTATATTGCCATTCTGTAACACTAAATGGTTTTGGCCTGTGCATTTAGGTGGTTAGTACGAGGAATCAACAGTATCACCCACTGAAAGTTTGCAACAAACTAATCTACGGTATAGGAGCACGATGAAGTGCACGATGAAGTGCACGATGAAGTGCACGATAATTGTATTTAGTATTAAAGAATGACTCTATATTATGTAATTATGTACACGTTTTTTATTTTATAAGAAACTGGTTTATAAGAAACTAGTACCAGACTGGCCAAAAATTGAAGAACCTCTAGTACCACGTTTACTATGCTCAAGAAAAATTGAGAATCTAGACAATAGACTACGGATGGTGAACTCTTTTGCCCATAGTTTTTGCAATTCTTTGTTTGATTTTTGTTATGAAAAACACTACAACTTTGATTTTGATCTGTGTGGCTTTTTTGTGATGATCAGCGTTTATGTCTATACATAAATGCTCGCCTTAAAAATATAAGGCTTTTTGTAGGTCTCAAAAATAAGAAACCAATTAAGGAACGTTTGGCACTAAAATGTCGAATTTTTCATGCCAGATTAGGAAACTTTTAGTACTAAATGCCGATCCATGTTTCTTACTAAAAAAGCGTGTTGTTTGCTATTGAATGTGTTGTATTAGGTTTCTGTATTTTAATTGCTTATCTAGTTTGCAGATCTTGTCAACGCTTTTTGGGTTTAGATTGAAATGCATGCTGTCTCTTTGCATTATGGTATTGATACATTGTAGCCTTGCTTTATTGCTTTCTTTCGATGAAAATATTTACTTTCCGGCCAGCTTTCTCCTGTCCTTAAAAGTCTAGTTCTCCTTTCGAGACTGAAGGTAGCTGGCCTCGATTGGATTTATTTCACGTTCTGCCATGGATACTTAACGAATATTACTAGCTGTGTAAATTCGACTGGGATTATTTTTAAACTTTTTCTATTAAGAATTGTATCAGGAAGTATGGAGACATTGATGCCTTAGGCCACATTGATTGGCACTATGCTACTCATAGTACCCATTGTCGCTCGTTGTCGCTCATTGCAATATCAATTGTCTAATCAATCCTGTTTTTTCTTTCTGACTCTAGACAATTTAGTGCAAATATGCCGATCGGTTGTACGCAACTGTCTATATTTGCTTCTTGTTCTCAAGCCAAAGTTAGAGGAAGGAGTCTGGACGATGCACCATGTGGCATCAATCATGGAAAATCTTCTATGTTTCATAATGAAAGATTTAGATCGAGACCCTGTACCTGAGTATGAGAGGAGGAAATACGGCTTGATGGAGTTGACTAGCGTGAAATTGTCCGATTTAGCAGCTGCAATATCTAACCATCAGATTCGAGCTGAGGTTATTTTCTCCTTTGTAATTTATGTGGATAATTTCAAAGTCATGTCATGTCATGTTTTTTGTTTATGCGGTGATTTCTGTCTTACATCTCTTTTTACGTTTCATTTTTCATTTTTCATAATTTTTGTTTTGGTGTGTGTGTTGCACTTCGTGATATCCGCACTTATGCAAAATATTGTGTTGTTATTCTGCCTCTTTGTTTAACTTTTCCTTTACTTTAATCATTTTTCCTTCTTTTGACTAATCATTCATCAGCTCCTCTCTACGTAATTCATTTAGTAATTCATTCTTTCATTCAGTCATTCACTACTTCTGCCAGCCTGTCTGTGAATTACTGTCTTTGTCACTCACTTGTTTACCAACTCATTCACTCATTCACTAACTCATTCATTCATTCACTAACTCGCTCATTCATTCACTAACTTACTCACACACACATACTCACTGACTCACTCACTAACTAAATAACTAACTAACTAACTAACTAACTAACTAACTAACTAACTAACTAACTAACTAACTAACTCATCCACTCACCAACCACTCAGTGACTCATTGAATCACTCGCTCACTGTCTTTCTCATTCATGCATTACATGTCCTTTTACTTCCTGGTTCTTCTTTAGCTTTATCAAACAGAAGTTTATCTTTAATCCAGCACTGTTACAGCTTCAAAGTTTGCTCTTCCTTTCTAAGACTGTATTTCCCTTCTAGCGAAGAATCAAAGCAATGAAATCCGTGTTATCATTCAACGTCTCTTCACAAGTTAGCAAAGAAACTGTATCAATGGAAGAGTCTTGCCATGTGATACACAGTTTGATTCCTTCAGCGCAACTACACTTTCTTTTCGGCTGCTTTGGATTAGGGGCACTGGTTGATGATAGTGACAGTGATGCCATGTTTTCATTCAAGGTAATTTCACATAGATTATGATAGGCCAATCTCTTATCATATTGCGCTGATCATACAGTATAATCTTTGGTTGTGTGCTATATATTGTTATATTTGAAGACATATCATATAACGTTTTGCTAGCTAGTTACTCACACAACAAGTCTATCATACTACTAGAACGATACCCCGGGAACAAAATAGGAATGCCAACCCCGAGGCCATGACATATAGAAAAGATTCTACGCAAAAAGATACAAAAACAAACGGTTTACCTAGATGGGAGATCTGAGGGATTATATTTGTAATTTACATGCTTGAAATTTCCTTCAAAATATTTTATGGTGTTATGTGAAAATAAAATTACTTTTGTTTTATATTCTAGGTTTTATGCACAAATTTGCATAAAAAATTATTTTGTCAATTTGTACTTCTAATTTTAGAGGTATTCTCAGATGCTATGGCCCTTTTGGAAATTGGTAAAATTGTCTTCATTGAGATGCTACAATTTGTTTTCTTTTTCAAAGGAACATGTCGGCTGTGCAGCAAAGGATATCTTAGATTCAGTTGACAAAATTGGCCAAGAATTTTTGAGGACTATATTGAGCTATGTTTGCAACATTGAAAATAGAGCAGTTAAAGGTAGATTACTGTTTTCCTTTCAATGTCTTATGAGTTCATTGTAAGCTAGAAGTAAAACAAACGACATTACTTGGGTAGATATCTTTACGTTGGCCCAGTGATTATTTTCTTTAGTTTTCATTTTTCATAAATTAGTAATGGTTATGTACCTCTATAGGATGCTAAATATTTAACTTAATGTCCATGTTTCTCGATTTATAAATTTTTCTATTCTGATTTGATACTGGGCTTCGTCTGCGTCTAAATGGAAAGAAAGATGATACATAGATGAGAGTTGCAAGGATACAATGGTTAGAAAAGCGCAAGGAGGCCAAATGATGCCTAGGGCGAGTAGATTTTCAGTGATAAACAAATAGTCGGGAAGATTATTTATTTTTTGCAAAGAATGGGGAATCCCACTAGGAATCCCCTGCTACGTGTGTTCGCTTCTTAAAGCAAAATCCACTGCTTCAATTTTTTGTGCTAAATGTCACACTTTTTAGGTTATGGAGAAATGTTTTGCACTGTGTTCATGGCCGCACTATCAGAGATGCGCCTGCAGACGTCAGATGAGAAATTACTGCTAGAAATGAATTTACTGGGTACTCTCGTTGAAAAGAGCATTCTCCCAAATTTGAAGAGTTCTCAAGGATGCTTGTCTAAGCTGCATGAAGTAGGCTCTGTATTACTGAAGTCTGTATCTTTACAAATTGGGTAAGTTTGCAACTTGTTTATGTACGAATTCATATTGAATGTGCACTGTGATAAGAATATATTCGACAGTCGTACTTTTTGGTTATCCTAGAAGGGACATCTGACTCAGATGCCATGGCTCTTTCTAAGCTGTGAATGAGTGTAAAAGTGCTGTACATGATGTCCAAAGTATTTGAGAGATGGCAGATACTTACTTAATTGCGTGGAAGGACGCTTTCATATAAGGTGTACAGCAGCTAGTCCGACCCACTGGCAAGAAGTAATACTAAATTGGATATTCACTTTCAATTTACGAGAGCAGAAAATACATAAGAACTTCAGTGTTCTGTTGGATGCACCATTTAGTGATATCAGGGTTCTCAGGAGTCCGGAAAACCTAGAGAGTCCAGGGAATTAAGTTTGAGATCAGAAAAACCTGGGAAACCTGGAAAAACCAGATAAGTTTTGTCTGTTCCGGGAATTTTTCCACACTCTCATTGTTTTTGCTCCTTTTTTGTCTGTACACATGCCAAGTTATTTCCTTGGTGCGTCAAAAACTGCTGGGAAAAATGTGAAGAAAGTCAAGGAATTTTGAGAAATTAAGTCTAAAAAACCTGGAAAATTCGGGGAATTTTTGTGAAAGGAGTCATGAGAACCATGAATATCTTTGGTAACTAAATCTGTGTCAAATTTGGCTTTTTTCATATTTAGCTTTTTTGCAAGAATTGCATCAGAATGTCTTAACTGTAATTGGAGAGTGGAAATTCCAAAGTAATTATTGAATCTTAAGAAGCGGTAACATCTATCACAAAAGGATTTCCAATCGTTTGTGAGACCATCCTTTTATCATCTATGAGAATGAGATATTTCTACGGAGAGAATGACTCTTCGGGCGTAAATCGTTGATACAGGGTGTTTGAATATTGTAAAAAATTAAACAAGAATAGGAGATGTACGAAAGGGACGTATAGTATCATTGCATGTTGTCTTCTGATGTTTTTTTCATTGTTTCGTGCCTCATGGATGATTCTATTGTCTTTGTCCAGAGTCCTATTAATGCGATCGTTAATCTTAACATCTTTCGTGCATCTTGCAAACAACAGAATTGAATTTGAAATTGTTTACGTAACAGGATGAATGAAGGTAGTTCGAATGAATGTTTGCAGCACGTAGTGTCGACACAGATGATCATATTTCGTGCGATAATGGACCGAACTTCTTTATCATCAAATGAAGAATCAGCACTTTGTCGTCATCTTGTGTTTCTCAAACGGTTCGCTCTCTTAAGTGAATCCGCTCGAAGGCATTTGGTCAAAGAGAACTTTCCTTCCGAACTCATCAAAATCGCAGGTAAGACAGTGTTTCAGAACTGCAGTTGCTGCAGGTTATTGTGCTATTTTTAAGAGTTTTCATTTTGTATAGTTGACCTTGAAGCTTCAGACTTTGCTTCAGTATATTTCCAATTTCATATTCCAAAATTATTCTTTAGCTAATAACAATATCATGCTTATTTGCTTAAAAGATTATTGCCTTTGTTCCGAGTTAGAATAATTGTAATCTAAAGTAGATGACTAGATTATATTTTTTACATAATCACCTACTTGGTACAAATACAAATTGTAACAATGCTATGCTCAACTCCCACCATTAGTTGATTAACAAACTATTCGAACGAAACACCAAAGATGGTATACTCACCATTACCATTGCTTTTAGTACTTAGTTCACTTCCTTACTCACTTGCGTGCCTTCCTAAGTGCTTACTTTTTTCTTCTAGTATACGGGTTTTCCTGTAAACTGGCTCGTTTTGTTAAATGTACGACAGTGTTCGTTTGTTGAAAAGGAATGGGATATTTATGTTTCAAATTATGAGGTTATTCGTGTGTTTTGTATGAATAAGAAATCAGGTATCTTTTGTGTTTGTCATCAGGAGAATTTCAGGTTATTTTCTTTTGTTAGATAAATTTGATTTTTTTCTTAGGTTTACCACAGTACAGCATAAAGACAAGAATTCTGGCCTTGAAATTGCTGAAAATAATTCTTCCTTCTGCACCTCAGAATTTGACAGCTGAAATTAATTGCAAGCAGGTATGTGTGTTTTTGAGTTTCTTGATTACGGGAAACAATTGGCTGAAAGTAGTGATAGAAGTTGAACGTCAGCCTTCGTTGGATAAACCTTACCAAGGATAGGAATGTGGTCTTTGCCACTTGAAGAGTAGTCTGACAGAAAATTTTAGATGATGCACAGGATATGACAGCTTTTGAGCGTTAAACTATATATTCACGAAAATTGAACTGGGGATAGAATGGATTTTTTTTGAGTAGCCTTTAGTTCTTATGATATCAAATACCGCAGGTTTCACTTTTTGGCATACCAACATGCATCCAAGAATCAGCCTTCATTGGCCTACAGATTTCAACCCTGATTCCTTTAATTTGTTAGTTTCATCATCCTTGATTATGTTCATCGTGGCATTGATGTTTTGAGTTTATTTCTTAATTGGTACCCAAACTGAAAAGCGGACTAAGTTTTGGTACTATTACACACAATATTCAATTGAAATTGCAACTTGTTTCGTTCATTCAACATAGAAGTTTTTGAATTGCATTTCATAGTATGCAAGAGAGAATAGGAAAGAGACAATGCCCCCCAAGGATCTTGCCCCCATTATATTTGAAATAAAACAGAGCCCCTTACTCCGAAGAATTTAGTACTTTGTATATGTAAATCAATTGCGGAGAAACTATCCTCCGGATTACAATCAACTGGTTTTATGACAGTTTTATGACAGTTGCGATAAATCTCTAACAGTGGATGCTATCGTACTTTGAAAAGTTTACCCTACATGTGACAGGTTTAAATTCCGATATTGCAGATCTTGGAGGGCCTCCTCCGTTTGATTCCACGTGCCCTATGGAAAGAACCTTTGGATACTGTGCGAGTCTCCCCACGTTCATGCTGGTCTCAACCTCCCTCGGACGACGATATCATACCTGTTGTCTTTGATGCTGTAAAAAGCAAAGGATGCTCTTTTGATAACTTGAATACTGTTAGCCATTCAGTCGCCGGGAAGGCAATCGGTATTGTGCAGCAAGCCATGAACTCTGGATGTTATAAGTGGAATGTGAGTTACTGCGTTGAGCAGTTAGGCATTTTTTGTTGTTATGCTTTCAATTGTCGTGTTATGTTTTCTTGGGCAAGATTCGCATTTACACGTAAGAACAGCAGATGACATGAAATTGAATTATATCTTTTAAATATTGCACACTGTAATGTAGCATTCTACCTACCAGAAAAGAATTTCTATTTTGATAGTGAAAAGCAACTCAGGCCTAGTTTTTATGATCTTTGCATCATCTTTATTGGTCATAGTTTGATCTTGATTGGTCATAGTTTGATCGCGATTGGTCATAGTCTGATCTTGATAGGTCATAGTCTGGTCTTGATAGGTCATGGTCTGGTCTTGATAGGTCATGGCCTGGTCTTGATAGGTCATGGTCTGGTCTTGATAGGTCATGGTCTGGTCTTAAGTAGTCATGCTTTGATCTTAATTGGTTATAAAATGGTCTTCATTGGCCATAGCTTGATCTTGATTGGCCATGATGTTGTCTTGACTGGTCATAGTGTAGTCTGATTGGCCATAATTTGGTTTTGGTTGATCATGATCTGGTGTTGTTTGGTTATTGTTTGATTTTGATTGGTGGCCATTGTGTGATTTTGATTGGCCATAATTTGGTCTTGATTGGCCATAATTTGGCCTTGATTGATCATAGTCTGGTCTTAACGGGTCAAAGTTTGGTCTTGATTGGCCATGATTTTGTTATTGCTAATCATTAGATCATCTTTGAAGATTCTGTTGATGAACTGAGATTGAACCTGACGTAGCCATTTTTGAAATATTTCTTTTGTCAAATTTGAAGGTATGCATCAAGAATGAAACAAAGGGAAACGAAGGAACTTGTATTGGAATCGCCAAGTTTCCATTTGAAGACATCAGCTACAAAACATCTTCTGATATTTGGGTTTATCGTGCGTACAGCGGCCTCGTATATCACTCTGGTACTCAATCATCCGAAGAGATATTTGAATGTTTCAGTCAAGGAGATTGTATCACATGCATCCTAGATTTGAACTCAAGAACACTGATGTTTGGAAAAAATGGAGAGGTGTGTATATTGTTCCTGAAGTCATGTGGGCGTATCCAGCGGCTTACTTTGACAATTTTGAATATAGGAAAGGAATGTACAAAGGCTAGCTTACCGACGAAATTACAAGTCTTGCCATTTTACCGAGCAGAGTGCCTTGATGTTACTAACAATGATTATGTTCATTATTATTATCATTCTACCAACCAGAGCACATTATTGTTACTGATAACGATCAGTTTTGATGATGATAATGATCAAAGTATGGTCAATTCACGTACTATCTACACTCCAACTTGCAGGTGTCATTCATCTCAGCGCTTTTTTAAATTTTAATCCAATTTCTTGTCTTCCATTTGGATAGAAAGTGTTCATGATGGAAACCGCTACATTTCCATAGAAAGTTTCTGTTGATTTTTCAGTTTGACGAGCAGTTTCAATAGTTATTTTCAAATTTGCGAGAACTCTCTTTCTCGCAATAAGGGCAATGTGTATTTGTATAAATGATGTCTTATTTCAAATTCCCTTCTTCATCCACAGGAACCTCGGATTGCTTTTTACAACCTGCCTTATATAGACTTTTATCCCTGTGTCATATTCTACAGTAACACACCAACAGGACAGGTACAGCAATTCTTGATTAACTTTCCTCAGACTGATTATCTCACTGAAAGTTTTCCTTACTGTTCTATCCGTTTTTTATTTGAGAAGAATTCCATTCACACACATGCTTTTGTATTTAAAATGCAATTTGACTAGCAGGATCGATTCTTCAGGGTATTTAAACATCGCTTGAGGATACTATGCTTTCAATGTATGCAGTTTGTTATCTTAACACACTTTTTTGCAAGAAAGTTATTTGACCCAGTACTGAAGCTTTCTTGATTTTTTAATGATGCAGCAAAAACCCGTGCATAAGAAACTTCATTTAGTGCAAATCTACAGCCTGAAATTGCGTATTTTCGTACCAATTAATTAGAACCTTTTGAGCTTGATAGTGTAGCTGAGCTCTTACATATTGTTTCGTTCTCTATCCACTGAGAACTAAATCCAGACTTTCAAGCCAATTCAATGGTGCTCCAGCCCTTACAAACATATCTGCGATAGGCAAAGCCTACAGGGGCAAGATTGGTAGGACATTGACTTAGCCAGGAATAAATAGATTTGGCTAAAACTCAAAGTTCACAGATTCTATGTGGCTATAATATTTGAATGCTTAATTATCCCTTTTATGGCATTTTTTGGGATCCTTTGTTAAGAACCTGTACCCTGGTTACAAGCAGTCTCTAACCACAAAAGAACACAAACAGGCTCATTTCAAAATTTTAGGTTGTTATTTACGGGTTTCTACTGTATCAGTACTTGAATTTCCTTAAGGCTTTCCTAGCAAGGATGCTTGATTTTGTTTAGCATTATAGAGTTGCACAGATAGACAGGCACTACACAAACATAACATAACATAGGTTGCCTCAAGAAATCTATACAAATTAAACGAAAGAAATGATTTTTAAATTCTGCACTCATATAATTGGTTTTAGATAGGGCTTGTTTTACCTGCAGATGTGTGCAGGGTATAGGCAGTCTCTACTGGGCCTTGGATATTGTATTATTTGATACCGTATTTTTTTCTTTCTTTTTTTCTCTTTTTCTTCTAATTAGATATCATTGTTGAATTGTGAGTACCATTCGCAACGGTAGCACGATAACTTAGAGTTCTCTTCCGTTGCCAATGGTACATAGTAATGTTGATAACTTCTCTTTTATTGTTGTTTTTATGGTGATAAAAAAAATGATGGGCTTCGTGAGAATTGGAATTTTAGAAGTATATATCTTATCAACCTTCCTAGGTCACAGAAATCCACGACTTTCTTACGTCTCAAAGATTGAGCATTGAACTTTCTTAACTGTTTGAGCAGTTGATTAGTCCTATCGTATAACCACTTTCGTAAAAAATATAATCGTGTATGGAAAGAGTTGATTTACTTGGTTTTGAAAACCACACCATTAGATTAATCGTATCTTTGCTACCTTTAAAAAATCGGAAGAAACCCTCCTACAATTACTTTGACTCATTTTTCAGGTTGCAATCGAAGACATGAGCCGATATTCAAACAAGAACTTGGTTCACGTTGGAGACCCATACTGTGCTCCGTATCCATTCGTTATCGCGGAGGAGACAATTTCAGTCATGAGAAAACTATACGAAGACGCTCATTGGAGAGTGGAGCTCAAGCATGCATTGTTAATCATCTGTGAAAAGATTGAAGAGGCTTCTAAAAGTGACTTAAAGGTAAAAGGAAATAGGCTTCCTTTCAACTTTTCTCAAATTCTCCAGAAGCATGAACTAAAATGCCATATGGATATGACCACGTTTTAGATTCTTATGGAGATTGATAAAGGACTAGAAGATTTAGTGACAACGACACGTATTGCACTCATGGAGTGCAGTATCTTCTCTTATAGATACCGCATTCTAAAAATCGTTTTGGTAGAAGATATGGCAGCCTTTATAAGAAGAAATAGGGTATAATTTATGATGTTGTAGAGTCGCTTTTTTGTTGATATTGCAAACTCATCCTGTTCCATATTTCTGGTACAATACATGTCTTTTCGTACAGGATTGGCAGCTGGCTAGTTGCATAGAGAAAAGGATCCCCGAAGCATTTTCACTCCTTGGTTTTATTGGGAATTTTGACAATGGCCTAAGGATTGGCAAAATGTGCAAAGCGGATAATATGAAGGGATATGTAATTGGAGGGGTTAGCGACAATAGCTCTCTTGTCAGAGTTCAAGATATTGCTGAAAATAAACCAAATGAGTAAGTTGAATGAGTGTTGTGATGTTTGTTGATGTTTGTTGATGTTTTTTGATGTTGGTTGATGTTTGCCCGATCCATATTCCTGAGGTGGATTGATACTTTGATTTTTTTGTAGTTTTTAAAGCTTTTGCTGAATGTTTGTGCTTGACATGTAGATGCAGAGTTATGAAAAAAAGAAAATGAATGAGCAGTACTGTGAATGAGTGGAACATTTTAAATGGTTTGTTGGAGATTGCTTGTGAATTAATCGACTTAGGTCTGCTGGAATTTGCAAACATACTAAGAAAGAGAATAAGGAAATGAGAGGAAGAACTAATGAACCTGCGAAATTAATAGTTCATAAAATCGTAAGTATTTTAACGAAAGAACCAACTGATTGTTATGGCGGTTTTCATGCAAACTAGCAGTAAAAGCTTGATAAGACATGCAGGATTAAACAAGAGATGAATAAAAAATGAGTAAATCAAAATGAATTACGGACCATACGGTATACAAACAGCTAAGCAGGAGAAAGTATAAGTTGTTTATCATGGTCAATGCCTTTTGTCTTTTAAGGTTACACAAGAGCAGCTTATTACAGCCAGTCCAGTCACCAAAGTTTGATGCCGGTGATTCTGTCGAGTTATTTAGAGGAGCACTTTTATCTTCGTTGATGATAGCGTGTCAGACAACCCAGTCCCTTTCAAAGAGCAGGTGTTTCGATGCAATTCGAAAGACCAAAGATGGTATACGGTGCTGCACAGCAAGAGAGGAGTTGGATATTTTTTTAGAGAGCGAGTTAATGTTCTGTGGGCTGAAATCAATCCTGAATCTCATTCACTCCCCGATGTTCTGTAAGCAGATTTTCAAGTTTTATCATCTTAGGAAGTATAACCCAAAGATCGACTCCGTCCCGGAAGTTGAAGACGAGTCACAGTATAGTGTTATTGGTACAGAGGTGTTTAAGAAATTTTTCAAACAGGCTTTGCAGTTTAGTTTGGTAAGAAGCCCTTTGAATGAGTTTTTCAGCATTGCAGATCTGGAAAGATGTTTGTCCGTTCTGCACTGCAAGGTAGTGAGCGGCTTCAAAGATGGATCAGATGGTAAGTTGATAGAAACCAATGTGTATATTCCAGAGAAGTTTCGATTCCTTTTCATGCTTTTTGAAAACAACTATCTTATCTTTTAAATTTAAGTGAGAGGATTTTGTGAAGGAAGGGCAGAAAAGTAATTTCCCTGGTGTACTTCAATACAGCTGCACTGTAGTCCTTGACACCTCAATTTCAGCAACAGTAAATAAAGTTTAAAATTTTTTCGAAGTCTTTGCCTGTAAGAAGAGAGAAGTTCAGATCTTTCTGCATGCAGCGTCTATCACTGATTTTAATAAGCCGTGGACTACTAAATCAAACAGTTGGCCTCATTCACAGGCAATGTTCATGGTTACTTGTTATTATCTTGTAACGTAGCCCTGTGGTTTTAACTTAATTTCGAGCACTCTGTCCCGGTATGATGACGGAACATTTTGTAGTTTGTCTCCAAATGGTGTTATTATAGATGATTATTTTGCATTTCAGAATGTGTCGAGCCTACTTATTCTAACAAGGATGTGATTACCGAGGAGTCGGGATTAGTACAAGAGGTTAATTCTGAAGTGACAAAGATGAACACTGAATCAATTTCCAATCAGTCAGTTTCACCAGAAGACTCATCAGCCCTTCCAAAGGCAGCAAGCTGTTCATTGGGGCTAAATTCTTCACTCCTGGTGGATAATGAAACTGTTCTAGACTTTCGGCAACCCCCGCACCGTAACCCCATTCGTCCTTCGTCAAGTTCTAATAATGAATTGCGGCAAAGGCGTCAGAATAGAAATTCTTCTACTCATCGTTCCGCTACTTCGCTTGGAACAGTGAGGGACGCATTTTTAGCAAGGCTAAGCCTTGACAATGAAAGGCGCCGTGCCGCTTTTCACCAAGATGTTCGTTCATCTGGTTCACCTGTTATACCCCATGCCCCACTGTTGCTAACCAGAAGAGCCGCTGCTGAAAATGTTGAAAATCCAACCGACCCGACAGGAGGCACAAATAACGGCAACATACCAAGACTCTTTGAAATGGGCTTCACGAGAAGACATGTCAACATGGCCTTAAGAGCTAACGGTGGGCGTGACAGTATGGATAACTTGGTTTCTTGGTTACTGGAGCATCCTCTCTCGGATGCAGAGGTCAGGGTTATGTATTCGATATTATTCGATATTATTATTATTATTATTATATCGCCCTAATGATTTTAGTGTGAATGTTGAGTTTTTTGGTCACTTAACTTATTGATTCTCGCAAGAGAATAGGCAGCTTATTGTCTGTTGAAGCTTTTGAGTTCAGCCTCCAATCCAGAGACCCCTGGGAATCCCCCACATCTTCCCTAATCATGTTGTAATAGTAGCCATGCACTCGAATCAGAATGTGCATATTTACACAAAGTACCTCGAGCACACAGCCTAGCATCTTCTCGTCAAGCCTTCTTAGGCCAAACGTTTTATTTCGATGCCAACATTGTTATTGAACTTGACTTTCCTTATCCTGTCTATAGTCTTTCCAATCTGAGACTCTTTCATTTCTGCTGACATCTCAATACTTGACGTAGACTTGATCCACATAGCAGAATCAGAGTTAAATTGAATGAAGTGAGTTATTACAGGCTGCAGTACTTGATAGGTGTGACAAATCTACTCACCATAGAAATTCTCCAGCAGTTCATCAGTGTGCATTATTACTTCCTTCCTATCAAGTTTCGAAAAAATGGGCGCTTCTATTTATGTCTTACTTATCCTAGCGTCAGTTTTGGTTGAGATATCGGATAAATTTAATGCTCTGTTGCGCATCTACAGGACGCGGAGACGGATTCTGATAATGCGAGTCTTGCAGTTCATACCTACAATGACGTGATAGAACAAGATAACACTGCGTTGGAATCAGAGATAACGATCGATGGGGAGGAGGTAGCGGGATTATCTAACGACGAGGCAGCTCTGTCAATAGACAGCGATGAAACTGATAGTGGAAATGATGAGAATTCGGTGCCCGTTCATTTCGGTTCTTTGTCAGAGGGATTGATTTGGCAGTTGGTTGGAGAGGTAATTGACATACTTTTGGCAGTTGTATTTTATTATATTATATTATATTACATTGTGTTATATCTTATTAAACTATATAATATTGTATTATATTGTATGCTGTCTCGTTCTCAGTTCACAGACGAAGGAAGACCATCAAGCAGCCGAGGCCAGGCTGGCAGCAGATCAGCAGCTGTTGTTTTTTGTGAAATTTGTCAGCGCGCTGTTACATCATTTAACCATCACATGAGAACCAATCATCCTGGTTGCGGATCAGGCAATAGTCGTCATGGATACCGCAGTAACGGGCAATATGTTGATGGGTGGTTTGAAGGCACATGTGGGACCGGCAGTCCATATTACCTTCTGTGTACGAATTGCCGAAAGCGCTATACAGATAAAGAGAAGGAAAAGCAATACTTGTCTGCGTTGCCTGAGAGGTTAGACTGCTGTACCATCATTTTCTGTTGGAATTTGTGAAGAGTGGAGTATATGTTTGAAGATTAGAGGAAAGAAAAATGTCTTGTTAGGCTCTATAATGGGATACAGCAGAGTATCGCGTTTTCATTGTTAGTGTAATGCATTTCAAGTACAACATACTATACTTGAATACAATAGCAGGAATTTGTAGTTGTCTTCAAGAACTGGTGCATTTACCATAAACCTGTGCTATATAAGGATGTTTTGACAAGCACCATTAGCCCATTATGACGTTTGTTACACAGTAAATACGCGTTCTTTACCCATTTGCACTATTGAATTATTGTAAAGACTAATCCTTGACCCACTGTATTGATATGTTGTACGTACGGACTTGATGCAATTTTATTTCTTTTTCAGCCACCCATTTGACTTGCGAACAGTTGCCAGCGCTCCTGATTTATTAGGAAGTGAAATAAAAGAGGAAGATGGTGAGTGACTAATTTCGTTTTCAATTCGAGGAGTGCGTGCTTACCCTTTTCGACTGATCATCCAAGAAAAGTGCTTCAATTCATTAAGGTATTGCATGCAAGTGCCCAGAAAATATTGGCAGAATGAAACAAAAAGGAATTGTATTGTGTCATTTTCTAGATTACGAGAATAGCAGAAGTGAGTGCATAGGAGATCGTAAAATTGATTAAGAAAGTTGAAAACAAAGTAGTACGTTTTTTCGTAATCTGCGTTACTCCCTATAATCTACTGCAACACGTCTCCTGAATTATGTCATTTGAGATTCAAGGCAAATTTGTCCCTATTTTGCCTGCACACATTCTATCTGTTCTTATAAGCCTTCTTTTCGACCAGTGCCCATGAAGTTATGTTATCTGCAAGCCCTGTTCTTTGTGATTGGTAACTTTAAGCCTGATTGAACTTACGTTGCTATCTTAGAACGTATGAATTGTAGCTTGATCAGGAAGCGTAGAATCAGATCTGCTCTGTTGTTCGCTGGATTTTTCTTGGTTGTAAACAGTCGAGAATCTTTGGTGTAATACAACATTAAGAGTATTTATAGCTCACTGGGATTAGAAATATTGAAAATAACATAGTTGTCAGCATTAGTGATGTATTAACTTTTGTAGGAGAAATACTGCAGTTTCAGTGAAGGTTGCAGCTCCTTGCTTATAATTAAAGTAATAATAGTAATAATAGGTATCTTTCTATGTCAAATTTTTAAAATTGTTCGTGATTTTCCTGCAGATCAAAGCCCCTCTGCAGCGAAGACATCTGTCTCCAATGTAGATATCTTCGAGTTAAAAGACGTATCGATGGAATCTAATAGTCACCTTAACCCTCTCGGCCTGTCTGACTGCAAATTTACACCTCCTGTTATCGAATTTACGGAACAGGATCCTCTAGGAAAGTCGAATGTACAGACAAACTATGCTAATTTGCTGACCAGAGATTACAATGATCCTTCGCAAATGACTGCATTGACTAGATCGTTAGGAGAGCAGGCAAATGGTTTGAAAGTTCAGAAGGAAAGACTTTACGCGCTTGAGCGAATTTCGCAGGCCATTAAGATTAAAACTTCGAAACAGATTGTCTTTTGTGTTCTTGACGCTATGGTAACGACACTCAGTTTTGATGAGATAAACATGGCTTTGAGTGACCTCGAAATGGATAGTGTCCAGTCTCTAGTTGATTTTATGAAGATATATGATCAAGTAACAAGCCCAGATGGCATTGACACTTCGCGAGACTTCAATGTAAATAGAGAGGAAAATGGCTGGAATGTGGTAGCTGTCATAATTAAAGTAATCATGTGCCAGAATCAACAGGCTTTAGAAGATGTTGCGAGACGTTGCATCAATGTGCTTGTAACTGAAGCAAAAGGTGATATATAAATTTTGCTAATTTCATACCGTACTGTAGTTTTTTTTAATGGATTTTAGGATTTGGTTAGAGGAACTGACATCAAGGAACAAGACAGGAATAATTTAATATGGCGAAATTGACTTTTGTACCAGTTGTTGAAGTTCCTTGGTGTCCTTTCTTAAGTCTCATGTAACAAGATAAACATTAATAACAAGAATCTTGAGGTAACAACTACCCTTAAAATCAGTCTGAAACATACAAATATCCAAATTTTATCTCTTGCTGTTATAAAACTTCAGGGTCTTATTCTTAACTTTTTTAAAAATTTCAGAAACTACTTTGAGTTTGGGTGGTAGAACTTTATTGTAGGAATGCAACAGACGCTCTGTAGTATGATTGGGATGTTGTATGATAGGAAATTATATTTTTCCTATCTTTAAAGTTTTTTCAAGAGTAGAATGAAGAAATTACGGACTGAAGGATCTCTTTCCTATGTTTAGAAGGTCATATGAGGCACCCTTCTATTTATCATAAATTCCAGAAAAATGCACTATACTTTGAGTAGCATAGCGGCCAAATGTTTGATTACCGTGCCAAGTCTATTTTCTCCTAACCTAATTGACCAATCATCATGCAGGGCTCTGACCACACATGCTAAGATTAGGTCCATTCTGCATGATGATTGGTTAATTAGATTGGGAGAAAATAGACCTGACAGGGCTCTCGAACATTTGATGGGTATGCTACTTTGAGTGAGATAGAGCTCTTTATTCCTTGACCTTTTTGATAAATTTAAAGCAGAGATGAATAGAAGTTCTTGAGCTCTTTGAAGGTGTCATTAAATGTGAAGCCTTAAGTGGAAGCCTCAAAGTCTTGTGAATTCAAGTAGTTCTTGGAAGGTATTCTGGAGTCTTCTTATCTGAAGCCATAGAATCCTACAAACCCGAGCCATGTTTTGGCAGAATTTTTCCTTTCAAAGTATGGTACTTCTTGCTGTGTTTTTTCACTACTTTTGTGTCAATTGATAACATTTTCCATTTTTTGTCTAGATTCTAGAAACTCATGCAGCGTCAGTAAGACGTACAACGGATCGAAGACTGGCAATGTGCAGGAACACAGGTCAATGGGATATTTTACAAAGAAATTTAAATTCGTACAAAAGCTTACTGAACTTTTCAGCTGTGAAGGTAACCTACTGTTTGGTATATTCGCTTGTCTATATGTTGATTTTCTAAAATAATACTCATAAATGTTGAAGACGGTTTTAGAGATTTAGACCCATTTGTACTAGAGATATTTATCCGGATAAAAAATTTATACGGATAGGCCTCCAATTTACACATCAAAAAATTTATCCGGAGAAATATTTATTCGCTTTGCCGTACAATTATTCATCCGGCAAAGTTTACACACAACCTGTCCGTATAACTTTTTGTGCGGATAGATATTTATCCGGGTAAATATCTCTAGTGTACAGGGGGCCTTAGTGACTTTGTAGTACTGTGATGTTGAGATTTTGGCTAATTCGTTGATAGAGCTATTGATTGATTAGTGTTTATTTTATCAGCCCTTTCTTCCTTAGGTCTGACTGCACGATTTCTTATTGAAGAGAATGGTGCCTTTCAATTGATTATTCAAATTATGTTTCTTTCCTTTCTCCTACAGAAGTTTCCACCTCCATCAACAATCGAAGCAAAGCCATGGTCCTTTTGGAGTTGATCGATGCTTTGTCTGCATGCTGTCTTTCAACATTCCTTCCACCTCAGTGCCGGGAATGGGCTGCCGAAGAAATTGTCAAAATATTTGCTGCTATTGCCAACCGGATTCCGGGCGGACTAAACCACCCTGTTGCCGACTTAAAAGGTATGTCTATTCCATTGGCTCCACCAAGAATTGTTCTCATTTGAACATACCTTCAGAAGTTTGAATCTTAGTCACTCCCCTCTGGCTCTGGTTTTAAATCTTCTGTACTGTTTAGTATTTATTGATCATAGTACTGTTCTTCCTTTTCATTTATCTTTTTCTACTTGTTAACGCCTATCAACTCGTATGAACTCGTTCTTTCTTAGTTCTTCCTTGTTCTCATGTTATTTCAATTTCAATTGCTGCCAGTCATTTGGCTTCTTTCCAGCATTATCTGTACATTCACCCCTAATCTTTGTATTATTGCTCGTTTTTTGTTTTTAGCAGTTTTTTCATTTACATTTCTATGATTTTGCTTAGATACCGTAATCTGTCATAAGACTGCCTCACGCGACTGCCATCTACAGGGTAAATCTCCTGTCTGTTCATTTCCCCATACTTTTTCTCCTATTTTCGCTACATTGTGCCTTATAGTTGATCCAATCATTGAACTTTACTAAGCTCTGATGTTTGTTTTTCACCATGCAGGTGACTTTCCTAAATGCCCCGTTACGTCGTTTAAAAATGAAGATGGAGAATTGTTTGGTTGCTGTTGGAATTCAGCCAAAAGCCTGCTTATGGCCACGTATGTTTCCTCCCATATTGTAGCTCAATTGCTGTTTCCCTTTCTTTTGCTAAATTTCTTGCTTCCCTACACTTAGTTATTAATTAAATTTAAGCGTGTGCATGAGTAAGTATCCTGGTTACCTGGCCTCTGCTTAGGACTTCTTTTGTATCACTGCACAGTGTTGTTTTCTGATGTGCAACATGAACAGGGCTGTTTTACAATATCGATAGAGTAGCATTAGCAGACTTAAGCCAAATTTTTATCTTTTCCATAAAAAAGTTTTTGTTAATCTTAGAAATCGTTTTTAGAAGGATTGAAACTAAAATTTATGACACATTTCAATCGGTGAATCATCCATTTGTTGCATCTTTTATTACATTCAGATGTTGCATCTTTGTTGTTCATTGCCATCAAAATCCACCGTTTGCGTTTGGACACATCACATTGATTGCGACATGTCAGCAATGTAATTTTTTCTAATCGCTTTTCAAATAGTGAGGAGGACGATATCCTCGTGTGGAAATTCAGCAGTCGTGGCCGGAGCATGATGCAACAAAAGTTGGATTTTCTTTCTACTCCTGATTACAGCCACGGACACCGTGATTGGAGCAACCAGGAAACAAATATTGGCAATATATGTTGCAATGCTTCCGGAACGTTGGTCTGCGCCTCTAAAGGGAGCTTAATGAATATCTGGTCTATATCGGGTGGACAAGTTCATGTCGACAGCAGTCAAAGTCATGTGATGTGTGCTACCTGGCCGAAGGTTTCAGAATCGACTCTGAAGCAGATGAGATATAAAGACACTCTTCTTATTGGTCGAATTGATGGATCGGTCGCTGTGATCGATGTTAAAGACTGTATGTATTACAACCGAGTTGAAATTGAGCATTGTAAACGAGAAGGTGGGCATTTTCTTTTAGAAATTAAGTTGTTAAGAGCTGTTCTCAGCGGTAATTGTTGCCTGACGATGATTATGGCATAGTTTCTTACCATAGTTCTATGCTATAGTTTCTTTTATGAACATCTGCGTAGCGTTTTATTTAACCTTCCGTACTTCACTTTCAGCTCGAAATCCTTACAATCTCACTATATAAATTTATTTCAAGCTTCCTACTACCTTTTTAGGGAAGATTTGGTGTTTAGCATGGCATTCCTTGGATAGCAAAATTGTAGTAAAATAAGATGATATAAGCAGATATAGCTCGGATTACTTAGTATTAAGTGGATTGAAATCAGGAACATTCTCAAATATCAATTTGATAATTATCTACAGAAAATAACTGGTATGAATGACATCTCCCAGTACGGAGCGGAGTATTCCTTAGCTTCTCAGATTGTAACTGTAGAAAAATAGTTGATCCTTTGTCAATTTTAGTGCCTGTTTGTGCATTGGCCTGGCATAGTATGAAAGACTCGTTTGTAGTTGGATACATCGATGGTGTTTTAAGAATCGCAAAGAAGGATAGCGAAGAAAGCATTGTGTTTAGAGCTCACGAGGTCTGTTCATTATGTCCTACTGCAAATCTGTAGCAGTTTTCTTTGAACTTCTTAAAGAATTGTCCTACCTGCATTCGCATGTAACGTTTTATATGAAATGACCTCATTTCCATTTTGTAATTGTTGCAGGAACTAATCATCATGCTATGTTTTGATTTGAATGGAGAATGCTTTGCCTCACTTTCGGAGAACCAATTTGTAAAGGTGATATTTCTATACGTATTTTTTCCACGATACGATACTTCTTCTTCCATCTGTGTACGTCCATTTTTGATCTTCCTCTGAAGTATCAGCCAGATGAAACTGAGATGCCTGCATCTATCTGTTAAGTGATTGTTTCATGTTAGTTACCTGCGATAATGATTGATAAATATATTTTTTGATCGATCAGTTGATTTTGTCATTTATTGGGTGATTGATTGATTGATTGATTGAGTTAGTGATTAGTGATTGATTGATTAATGATTGATTGAATTAATGATTAATGATTGATTGAATCAATGATTATTGATTGAATGATTTATTGATTGATTGTTGGTTTTTATTCTTGCCTTCTTCAATGAGATAGTAAATGTGTTGACAGATCGTTTGTTGCTTTGTTAGTTGATAATTTTTCATAAGTACCTATTTCTTGGTTCAGATCACGGTGGTTTTATGACATACACAATAATTTCCTCGTGTGATTCCTTGCCAGGTATGGCAAGAGATTGATCATGGAGTGGCATTGCTGCATTCCTTAAAACATGTTAGTTGCAGCCCAACTGTATTTGCCTGGCAACCTCGTCTTGATGCAAGTGGATATCTTCAACTAGCCACGTATGTTTGATTCAGTAATTTTCATGCACACGACCTAGGATTCATGATTCTAATGCTGCTGTGGTGAATTTCAATATGAGTCGAAGTTTAAATCATGTTTCATGTATTTCCAAGTCTTTTTTCTGTTTTGGCTATGTTTGTATTTTCTTCTTCTGTTATGTTGATAAATGCATGTTTAGATGAAAAATTTTTCACTTCGTGAAGATGT
>OZ025282.1:2922130-3022130 GCA_964019165.1 Mastigias papua | reverse complement strand
TTTTTGTTGCCTTTTTTGGTTGCAATAACATAAGAATCTCGAAGTGTTGTCTTCTACCTAATTATGTTTCTCACGATAAAAAGTGATCCTTTACTTTAGATTTAAAAGGTACAATTGATTTTATAGAACGTATGTCTCTAGGAAGTTCATTAAAACAGCATGGGCCTTGAGAGTGTAGGGATCTTTTTGCAGTTTCAGTTTTGACCAGAACTGAAAATAGTTTGGTCACTTCTTACTTGCCACACGGATAATGCAGCTTTAAATACCAAACTGTATTTTTGTCTGTAAAACATTTTTATCTACGAGAGCCTATGTTTATCTAATGTGACTGCAACTTTCAATTCTATTATAGAATGATGTCAGCGTGTTCAATCAGCTCACTCACAGCAAATTTATTAAAGCACTCGCAGAGCTGGCCATGTTCCTTAAACTTGATAGTTTATTTACTAATTCCGGGAATTTTCCAGTGTCAGATGAAACTACTGGTAGAAACTGGTCGTGGTTTCCAACCCTTTGCATGGCAGCCGAGATCACAAACGCTCTCTTTAAGAAGAAGCCATTCTCAGATTCATTCACCGAATCTGTTGGAATGAAAAGTTTAGCTGGATTGGTAGGTGTGATCTAAAGCCTGATAATTTTGCATTATCTTTCATTATGGCTCCTAGCCTTTTGTCACGAGCTACAAGAGGTCTTTTGTATTTGGCAGATAGCATTTTATTCATTGAGTGAGACGGCAGAATACAGGCCTCCTGGCGATAAGGCATAAGGTTACATCACAATTTGTTTATCGCATGTAAGTTCATGTGAATGACGAGTAGCTGAGTAATTAGACCGCTCTTTTTCCGTGTGGGAGCTCAATGGTAGCAGGCATCCCACGGGCCATAGTTAAGGTGCTTTCTCACCAACCACACAACATCATATGGACACCCATTGGTAACTTAGGGGTAAAGGCGGGGGGAGAAGAATATAATTGGCTTTCCAACCTCACAAAGCTGTGTCTTATGATAGATTTTTCTATCGCTCGATAAAGCGGGAACACTCTTTTAGCATATAGAAAGCTTTTTTTGTTGGACATTTGTCAGAGTATGACACGTCGGTTTGCGACCGAAAGGTGAACCGAAGAATACAAACAGATGCAGTTAGCTGCACGTAACAAAGTGAATAGTGCATCCGATTGGCCGTATGGTTTGCTGTATTTATCCATGTACGAAGACTCTTCAATGGCTCAAGTGTACTCGTTGGTGCCTACTTCCCGCCCCCTCCCCCCCCCCGCTCATTGATTTTTGAAAAATTTGTTTTTCTTGTGTATATTGTACAATTTAATTTCAGTGAGGTAACTGCATGTTCATAGCGAGCGACGTAGAGAAGAGAGAGTTTAGCAAATGGGATCATAAAATAGATTGGAAAAAGCTCAAATGATGAGCAGGAGGGAGTTGAAAGAAAACTAGTTATAGAAATGGATGGAATAGCAATGAGAGGAATGGGAGCTTTAAGAACAGAGAACAGATCTAAGTTGATAAACAGTTATAGAACTTTTTGATGAAGCCATACTTAGCTTATGGCATTTTTACCATTAATAGGACAACTCCAGATGGACTCTCACCATGGACAAACAGATAATGACTTGGGCGAATAAGCGACCACTTGATTGGGAGATTGAACTACCGAAGGATGTTTATCTATGGGGTAGTGGGTCACATGGGCAGCTGGCTGGCCTAGGAACATCAGTTCTTGAACCTTCTTTGACAACATCTCTGACTCAAGTGCGACAGATCGTGTGTGGTCAGAACTGCACGTTTGTTGTCAAAGTGAATGGGTCTGTATTGGCATGTGGTGAAGGGAGTTTCGGTCGTCTTGGTCAAGGAAACTCTGATGATTCGCCTACTTTAACGCCGATAGCAGCACTATCAGGTTCGTCGTTGATCTTCATTAACTGTGTCCGTTTTGCAACTGTTTGTTGAAAGTAAAAGCCAATTTCCACTCCAGTCCATATGCAAACGTTTTGCGACATGCGAGCCTTTAGATGTGGACTGGGAACAGATTTAACATGCGAAATGCGAAATGCGAAATGCAAAATGCGAAAGTAAATGGCAATGGACCTTAAAATGTGATAGACACTGTGGTGTATTCGCAAATTTTTTCCATATCTGACACTCACTAGGCTGGCCTTAAACTTGTAACTTAGAATCAATGGTCAGCTCTGCTTTTAAGATGAAAACTTTACTCCTAACAGCTATATCTAAAAGCTATTTGCAACAGCTATGAAGTGAGATCTTATTCCCAAAGAAGATACCAGAACTTACCCTCAGCCAAATTGGGCTGTTGTCAGTATGAATGTGTGTTCTTAGTATGTGTTTGAGAATACTGAAAAATTAGTTTTGGCTAAATGTATTTGAATCATATACAAGCGACCGCTGATCCACTTGTGTGCTGCTTGAGTATGAAGTGTTTGTTGTTATGGAGATACACGTTTGTTCTTGTAAGAGAGTTTTCTCCGCCCAAACTGAAATGTTCTTTGCTTTTTCATGATTTCAGCACTGACACTTTCTTGAGACTTTCTAAGCGCAAATAGTCGAGTTTGCGTAACACTGCAGTGTTGCAGAAACAGACAGGCACTGCACAAGCATGGCACTCTAGTACATAAGTTACCACACGAAATTTATACAAATTGAGTAAAAGCGTTCATTAGCTTTTGTGAATATTAGAATTTTAAAGTTATATGACTTGTCAACTTTCTTAGATCTCAAAAATCCAGTACTGAACTTTCGTAGCTTTTTGAGCAGTAAAATAATACTATATTATAAACCATTTCCATATAGAAAAACATGTACTTGTCAATTTTATTCAGTCTTCCTTTTGGACATAGCGAGGATTTGTTACTTCGTTTTAGCATCTTCTTAATTCAAGCAAACGGTTTATAATTTGCTTCTATCATGACAATCATTACTATCATTGTTTTTGTGCTACTTCTGATTAAGGATAACTGTCTCTCGTTGCATTTCTCGCATGTCTAGGCTATATCATTGTTCAAGTTGCTACATCAATTGGATCTGATGGCCATACATTGGCTCTCACTGATTCGGGTGAAGTTTTCAGTTGGGGTGATGGAGACTATGGTAAACTTGGACATGGGACAAGCGAAAGGCAAAGGAGGCCGAAACTAATCATGGCACTGCAAGGAGAAGAAGTCATCCAGGTTAACTTTTGCATATCAGTATTACAGGGAATTGCTGAACACGGAACCTAGGCTATTGCCTTGTAGAACCGTTTTGTTTCGAAGCTTGCTCTAAAAATAGTTTTCAAATGTGTATGTGAACTGTAGTTAATGTGATCAGGTATGACCCCAATCCCAATGGACGTAAGTAAAGCTAGGTAGAATTTGTTTACCTAAGATCTAAATTGTTTGTTTAGGTTAGTTGATTGAGTTAGAATAGCTGACCAGCTTACATATATTTTGCATACATAAGTGTATGTATATATATATATATATATAAATATATATATATATATATATATATATATATATATATATATATATATATATATATATATATATATATATATATATAGACCCTCAAGAAAAAATTCCAACTTTTAAAACGTTTCGGCACAAGCCTTCATCAGTTATCATAACTGATGAAGGCTTGTGCCGAAACGTTTTAAAAGTTGGAATTTTTTCTTGAGGGTCTATTTATGTCTTTAAAAATTTCTTTATGATTGGAGCTATTTGAGTGTATATATATATATATATATATATATATATATATATATATATATATATATATATATATATATATATATATATATATATATATATATATATATATATATATATATATATTACCTAAGTTTCTCAGCAGTAATATATTAGAAATACACCTTAGGAAAACGACAATTGCTTTCAATTTGTAAAACATGTTTCGATTGCTTCGACAACCATCTTCAGTTACAGAATAAGCGTATTGCATGGTGCAAACGATATAAAGGCAAGTGATTACTCCCTAGGGGTCTTACAACAAAAAATATTCCATTGAGATAGAATGCGTCGGTGCTTAAAATGAGGGTTATAATATATCCTATGATAATACCAATTTGTTATCATACTACAGCCCGCATTCTAAGCACTTGGCACCTATTGGTATTATCATAGGATATATTATAACCCTCATTTTAAGCACCGACGCATTCTATCTCAATGGAATATTTTTTGTTGTAAGACCCCTAGGGAGTAATCACTTGCCTTTATATCGTTTGCACCATGTAATACGCTTATTCTGTAACTGAAGATGGTTGTCGAAGCAATCGAAACATGTTTTACAAATTGAAAGCAATTGTCGTTTTCCTAAGGTGTATTTCTAATATATATATATATAAATATATATATATATATATATATATATATATATTTATTTATTTATTTATTTATTTATGTATTTATAGATTTATATTTATATATTTATGCTCAATACCATACACTTCTTGGATAGGTATCTTGTGGACACAAGCATTCTGCAGTTGTTACATCCGATGGCAAACTGTTTACATTTGGGAATGGTGATTTTGGTAAACTAGGTGATGGCACCTCTCAGAATAAGAAAACTCCCCAACTAGTTCATTTTAATGGCGAGAAAATAGGACAGGTAGGATTAATTTCTTACTTTGAAAAGTTCGATTTATCTTTGCGTGATGTACAACTCATCCAAAATCCAGAAAGGAGTGCAAAAATATCTCTGGTAACTTTCTATACAACGTTGTGTAATGGTAACGTATCTCCTGTCAGGTTTCTTGTGGTTTAAATCACACCCTTGCACTATCATCTGATGGAAATACACTATGGTCCTTCGGAGAGGGAGAACATGGACAACTTGGTATTGGAAGATGTTCCCACGAGTGTAAGCCGACAGTTGTGACGAACTTGAATAAAAAGGAACTGAAAAAGGTGGCCTGTGGGACTCAGTTCTCAGTCGCATTGACCAAAACTGGAAATTTATACATATTCGGGCACTGTAGGTCAATTTATACGTTTTGCATTTGCAATTTCTTGTAATAGAGAAGTTTCCTTTTTGATAGTAACAAAGTCTCCTTTTCCAACAGACTATTAATCATGTATTTATTAGAATGATTTAATCAATGGAATATTTTTAACGTCATATCAGAGCCAATAGCTACATTACCATAAACCACTGCAACGATAGGTAGTAACTGTGTTGTGTTGCAACCGCTAAGTCCTTAGCAGATACCCCAGAATGCTATGATCACCTTTGCGCTGATTGGTTACCTTGATCTGTATTCCAATTATGGAGTGGATGTGGTATTATTCATCATTTTATCGGCAACGTATACTGATATTAAAATTCCTATATTTTTTTACTGTGAATTTATCTTTATCCTGTTAACAGCTCGTTACATTGGCATCAACGAGCGACGATGGAATGATCAAAACTATCCGACTCTTGTCAGCTCGTTCGAAGACACGATCATTTGGGACATTGCTGTTGGTTCTGAGTTCATTTTGGCTCTCGACTCTAAGGGAGATGTATGGGCATGGGGAAGTAATACTGAGGGTCAGCTTGGCCTGGCACATACTGATCCGCAACCTGTACCTATCCGTGTCCCACAACTGCAAGGCCACGGTATTGCACAGATTTCAGCAGGTAGACTATACTCTATTATTGTATATTAAGGGACTTTTCTCTAGGCTTTTATTATCTTTGTTTAATTCTTGATCATAGTAAATCCTGTCAGATTATTAGTAACCTTTGTTTACAAGGGTTACAGGACAAGGAATGTAGACTTTCTTGTACGTGATTTGAGGTTGGGGTAGATTTTCTATATTTTGACAATTGAGTCTTGCCACCTATTTGCTGTTCTAAAGTATCGAGACGTTTTCTTCGCTGTTCCTTTGATTTGTTGTTTGTAGTTACAAGAACCGAATTTGATTCAAGCGAATTGTAACTTTATAGTGATTCCTCAATTATCCGGTCACCAATTATCCGGTCATCAATTATCCGGTCATCAATTATCCGGTCATCAATTATCCGATCTTCAATTGCCTCATCCTCAATGATCTGGTCATCAGTTACCCCGCCTTCAATTTTCTGGTCCTTGATTATTCAATCACCGGTTGATAGAGTTGGGTAGTGGATATGAGTACTTCTAGCGACGGGTGAACATACCAGTATGGATGTAGATGGGTCTTTGTTGTCCCGTTAAGTGCTTTTGGTGCGTATTACAAATACTCTAAACCAGTTTAACTAGGCGCTAGTTTAGTCAAAGTCTGTCACCCAGTATATTAATGTATTTGGGATATAGTAAAGACCAGACAATGTATTATTTTAATCTCGGTCATTTTCGACAATCCGATGGCATTTTCAAGCACTCGTATTCAGCAAGAAGGCCGGATAGCCAACTTATGATGAAACAAATAATCTGTGAAATAGTGAGATATTTAATATCTGGAAGAGAAAGCAGCTTTCCCAATTTTTGCTAAGTTGCAAGTTGTTGGACAAGAATCAGTTTGAAGCTGATGATAACAAATGCACACTGAAAATGCTTATCAGCAATTTCTGAATTGGCTTTTGAGTTGATGACACCAGAAAGCAATTTGGATGCCATATTTGCTCGTCTCTTCTCCAGTTTGGTTGGTTCTACCTGTTTATCATATTTGAAGTTGCATATCATTGCAGACAAATTGACGTAAGGGATATACTCTTGCTTGCATAGACATCGTCATTCACAGATTTTGTTGCCTTTTCAGGAAAATCACACAGTTCTGCTTGGATGGTATCACCTGCACAATCGACGAAGTCCAGCTTTGTTGAGATTGGAGTTCCGAAATGCATACCTTCAGAATTCACGGCACTGAAAGACTGCAAGGTGACAGATGTGCGGGAGAGGCTTGTCGTTTTGAGAAAATTTTCTGAGCTGATTTCAAAGTCCTGGAAAATGATTGATCTGAGCAAGAAAGATGTGAGTTGTATTTGATGGGTTATGCAGACTGTCGTATATGGGGATGCGATTGAAGCTGAAATTGCTTCTGTGAGATTAGCATTTTCCATAATTTTTTCTACGACCCTTCTTGAACTGGAGCTTGCAACAGATATTTAATTCAACATTCCACCAAAATACTGAAACAATGCTTTTTTCATACTAAATGGACTTTTTCCTGCCATTATCATCAGAGCATAAAAGTTTCTGATACTAACCCAAAGGTTAACGGAGATATACGCACATTTAGGGATTCAGAGCCCCCTGAAAGTAGCAATGATTTATCTGATTGGCTACTTTTTTAACCAATAGGCGTGCTCCTCTCGCATTATGCCTAGTAGTGTGATTATTTGTTCTCCTAGATAACGTATGACGTCATTGGAAAAAATAGTTGAACACTCAAAGCGATGTTATAAGTTTGTTAAGGGGAACATTTTATTCATAAATTTGTATCAAATTCACATTTAATTATCTAATTGCTTTTCTGTTTCATAGGGTATTATATCAAGATGTGTCGAAGGACTTCGTAATGGTTCACTGCGCGCTCTGTTATCGCCTCGTGTTCACGCTTTGCCTCTTATTCGCGCAATCAATAGAACTATGATTAACCACAAGAATTCTGGACCTCAAATCAAAGTCAAAAGATTTGACAGCAAGTACGCCATTGTACTCTTTTTATAGTTTATGCATTTTGTATGGTCCGCATACCAGTTTGTGTGCTGTCAGTAACCAGATTTAAGTGTAAATTTTTCAATAAAATGCCATACATAAATGACGATCGTAGTAGTGAGCTTGCTATTTTCATTAGTGTAACACAGTTCAGTGTATTTACATTAACTGTAACCAGTGGTTTAGAAGAGGGGGCCCGGGAGAGCTCAGCCCCCCTTGAAAGATTTCTTGGAAGTGAGGCTGTATAAGACACACAATTATTAGTAGAGAATAGCAATTTTATGTTTCCAACGGAATCATTCTAGCTCAACAATCCGAGTGCTCAAGCATTAAATTGTTTTCTTGCAATGTTCATCTTTTGGTCATTGTGCAATGTCCATTTTCTAGGGGTAAAAAATGTGACTCTGTTTTCAAGCAAGTTGCCAAGCACGTTTTGAAGCAGAAACCAAAAGATCTTTGCTTTCCTTCTCGTGCCTGGAAGATTCGATTGGTTGACGAAGCAGCAGATGATGCTGGTGGAGTTTTTGATGAAATTATGACAGAAATGTGTCAAGTAATTCCCAATAAATCTTTTCTAAATTCACTCATCGTATCTTCTTAACTATTCTGACAACTTCAAAGTTCTCATGCTGTAGATACGTATCCATTTGCTCTTTGATTATCTTCATAATTGCCAAGCTTTTGATTTGCTGATAAATTTCATTTCTTTCCTTTAATCTCGTCAGTGATATTGCCTCTTTTGCAATCTTTTGTCGAGCATTTTTGCAATCGTTTGATTTCAATAACATATCGTATCAATTTTTAAGACCTTAATTCGTCATCGTTTGGTCGGATTCTATTTTTTGTTCCTCTTTATGTTAAGCTGGTAGGCTCTGTGATAAGGTCTGTGACACTGACCGTACTTTACTCAATCTGTTCTTTTCCATATCTTTTGTAGCTTTGCGTTTAGTTTAAATTGCCAGCTTAAAATTCAAGTTCTAAACTCTAAAGGGAACTCGCTTTGGTTCGGCTTTGCCTCACGCCTTCCTCCTCTCTCTTAAAATTCACCATGAACAATATTATAAATTAGTTAAGCATTATTAGTTTTATGCTTGCGCATTATATCTATATTTAATATTAAGCATATTTTTTTGTATTTCTTTATTTTTATATTTTTATCTTTGCTTCAGGAACTTGAGTCTGGTGAGCTTGATTTAAAGCTTCTCATTCCGACACCGAACAGTGTCTCAGATGTTGGATACAACAGAGATAGGTACAACCCCATTGCATTCAATTTATGAAAATTTCTATATATTCATTTGCTTATTCTTTTACCTATTAGTGATCATAAGAACCGCAAATTTTTTAACTTTTAATTGGCATTTGACGCTTCTAGATAGTTAATGAGATATTAGTAATGGAGAAGGAAAAGAAATTCAAGTGAAATTGATACTCACAGGTTGTGGTTGGTTTAGTACCAGTTATATTCATATTCATATGTTATGTTATTGATACACAAAAGAAGTGATTTTGTAGAAATACTCCATATTCCTACCCAGGACCTTATCAATAGATTATTTAGCAACTCTCCCTTTAGAGGTTTTTGAGGTATAGTATTTGTTGCAAAACGGGATATTGTCAATGCTTGGCAATATATTTTCACTTATTCATACACTTGAAAAACAGCTGACCAACTGTTCTATGGCTCATTTGAAGTATTTCCAGTATGCTACAATTTTGTCAAGAAATGTTCCTTAGAAGGAATTTCCCCTGTTAAGGCTTCATTTGTAACTGGATCCGCGTAATGACAAAATTCGATTTGACATAAAGACGTGGAAACTAAATTTCCTGAAACGAAAAGTTGTGTGTGATCCCAGTGCTGGTTTTCCTTTGTAAGGTTCTTTAGTAGAAGGTATAAATAAAGGAAAACAATCATAGACACATTTGGGTTCTTTTTAGGTTCATTTTGAATCCCAATGCGAATTCCAACGAAGAACTTGAGCACCTGCGTTTCCTTGGTATTCTAATGGGAATTGCAATTCGAACAAAGAAACCACTAAATTTGCATTTGGCTCCAACCGTATGGAAGCAACTCGTCAACATACAATTAGCCACTGAGGACATAGAGGAGGTAGATATATGTTGTTTATGAAGGATATTTTGGATTGCTTACAGGGTATATCAACAGGGAATTTGAATACAGTTTACATTCGATAACTCAACTATCCGTAGGTGGAACATTCATTCCCATGAACGAATTTTCACTTCTCCTCGTTCTGGTTTCCTACAGAAATACTGCCGAATGAGCTCAAGCAAACTTCGATTTCCCATGAGAGCTTGAGTTGTCGAGTGTTGAAGATTTTTAGGAGATTGTACATTTTGAAAACCAAATCCATGACAAATGTCTTGTCTCCGTCCTCTCCCTACCATGATTTTAGAGGAATTTTATCAGATGCTATTTAGATCTCATCTTGTGTTGCTGATGTGACATCGACGTAGTAGAATTCATTATCTTTAATTGCACACTCCGATTGTTTACATACTTTTTTTTGTCCTAGATCGATATGCTGTTTGTAAGATCAATTCGTGGGATTAGAGATATAGAGAAAAGTGGCATCGATGAAGATTCTTTTTCGGAGGTGAGATCTACCCTTCTAGGAAATGTTCTTTCTGTAAAATCTAGTTATCGAATCTCAAATGTGTTGAGATTGGTTACCGCTATAAAACTATCGACAATCAATATCTTTAGTACTTAATCCTTTAAGACTTAACCTTCTTTTCATTTATTTCATGATAATTGAGACCTAATTATGCTTCCATTCGTGTTTTTCTCGCGTAGAGCTGATTGTTTGCGCGTATTTTGACGAAATTGTTGTTCTAGGCTATCCCCTTGGAATCATTTGAAAGCAGAGGTTCAGATGGAAAGTTTGTCCCGTTGATACCTGAAGGCCAGAGCAAACCATTGACATTTAATAATCGCGTTGAATACGCAGACCATGCTATCAGGCATCGCCTTGAAGAATCTTCCGTACAAATTGCTGCTGTGCAAGAGGGGTTGAAAGGGATCATTCCACTTCCTGTGCTTAATCTTATGACAGCTAAGACATTTGAAGAGACGGTTTGCGGTGCGAGCACAATTGACATCCAAGTTCTGAAGAAGATTGTTAGGTGTGTTTGATATTCCTTATCTTGTCTTGGACAAGGAACTCTTTTGTAGACATGGGAGCTACTGATCAAAACCCTTTTAATGAGCATATTTATAATATCCAAGACTTGAAATATTTGTTGATCAGTTAAATGATTTTTCTTTTTCTGTAAAGAATGTTGGTAGAATGTTTATCTATAGCCTGTGGCATGTTCGGAACGGAACTTATGATCGTCTACTTCTGATTTCTTCTTGGTGTTCGTGTGACATTTCGCATCACTGCTGCAGGCCTGTAGATTGGTTTATGCACCTTTTTTCTACTTTAGATACCGTGAGTTGAAGCTTACAAGCCCCACTGTAGTTTGGTTATGGGAAATTTTAGAATCTCTAGATCAAGATGAAAGAATTTTGTTCCTAAGATTTATTTCTGGAAGAACAAGACTTCCTGTGAATATCGCTGACTTCCCAGAAAAGCTCCAGATTATTGGAATTGATAAGGCATGTGTAATATACTTTCAGTCGTTCTTCTGTTTACTATTTCAGAGCTGAATTTATTTGTATTTATCTAATTTATTTATTTATTTGCATCGAGCTTGGTGAAGTTGACTGATTTATTTGACCTTTTATTTGTTTACTTTTCAGCCTGTAGATGGCCTACCAACCGCACAGACGTGTTTCCTTGTCTTGCGTCTACCTCCGTATACGTCAAAATCGATTATGTCCGAGAGAATTCGATATGCAATTCACAACTGCAGAGCTATTGACATGGATAGTTATATGCTTGAGAGAACACAGCAAGATGAGCTAGTGTGAAATAGGTTTTTCACTTATTATAAGTTGTAAATTGTCTATTATTAGAATTTTGGTTATTTCTTTTCAAACCAAGTATTTATAGTTTCATATCCATAGCAGAACTTATTATAAGAAATTAATTTCTTCGAATTGTTACACAGGTTTTAACTTTTATTTAGAATTTTTGGCTTTAACTTTGCAATAGGTGTTTCAATTTATCAATTGTCTTCTGTTTCCTTCAAAAACTTCTGGTGTTGTCGAATCGGTGTAAATATAGACTGCTTAGTTCGTAACCAAATTTACTTAAAATCTGTGTTCGGAACCATTCTGTTGCAAGCAGAACCCTTAGTTTTATTGTTGATTCTGTTCAGCGATATTAAAACGCCTTAAAAATTCCTCCATTCATTATGATTTTTGCGTAAAGGAGCCTTCTCTAAGTTATAAAAATGGAGTTGGTTTTGAAATTTATGGATCCGATCTATTGTCACTACATCACAAAAGAAATTTATCAGTAATAGAAGATTCTAAAGCAAATTCAGAAAACCTCGTGCAACAGTTGAGGACCGGAACTGAATATGCCCCGGTTTTTCACAATTGTTTGTACAATCTTTTTCGTATTCATACAACCAGCGAGTTGTTAATTTTCATCATACGATATTTAGACTAATGATTCCTTTCAAGCATTTGTCAGGAAAAGTTTAGAAACTGTGTTGCAACCGGCCTAAACAGATTCAGTTTAGCAGATATATAGATGCATTATCTTATATTATTTTGTTTCGCCATTTTGTTGAATTTTGTGTTAGTTGAACAAATAGATTGTATACATTGTTGTGAGATGAATATTTATGAACCAACTTATTAGCTCACTCGTAATTTCTTCAAAGGTTTAATTGAGTAGGTTGTGACTAATTACATAGCGGAGTGTATTAGAAATATTATATCAATTTGAAGTATATATTGTCGTAATTCTACATGTGACGTTGGCTCTCCTTGTACCCTACTTGTGCTCTAGCAATTAGTAAGACCCCTTAGTTGTGACGTATGCATGATTTTTCATACAGCTGCCATTTTAATCCGCAAATTGCCACCATCTTTTCAGCTTTCAAGAATTTTTCTTTGTTAGTTTAGCGAATTGGTGTAAAGATGGTAAGGCTACTTTGTTCTATCTTCGTGTGGTATTCAACATCTTCCCAAGCTGATCGAAATAATTATGTTTTCCTTTTCTGAAAATCATCGGTTACGCCTTGCCAGAAAATACAATAGCTAGACAGTTAAAGAATTCATTTTCAAGCAGAGTTATTTATTTCAATTCATTGCGGATTGCAAAATTAAGTGAATTTATCGGATTTATGTAATGAGAATGAGTATGTGGTTGGTGAAAATTGCTTTGAAACAAATCTTCCTGAATTAATTATTAATGTATTAAAGTTTGTCTCAATATTTTAGATCACAGATTTTCCAACGCTGGGTAAGTCCTAGTCAGTATCTTTCAGATCTGTTACTCTGTGCAAAGTTGAAAGTAGCAAGTAGACTTCGATTTTCAAGAAGGAAGTTGCATTTATTCAGCTACTTGAAGTATCTTGCACTTTGTAATTCTACCAGCTAGTTGCTATAATAGAACTGAATTGGATTTGCTTCTCAGGGATATTGCTGACAACATTTACCTTCTCTTCTTTTAGTTCAGAGTGACACAAGTCATAGCAACTCCTGGCATGGATAATGAACTAATATGTTACCTATGCGACAATCTTTTTACTAATCCAGTCCTACTTCCTTGCGGACACAATCTTTGCCTGAGCTGTGCCCAGTGTCACTATCAGTACTGCACAGACGATGAAAGCATTCAGACCTACGAAGTACTCGAGGTATCTTGCGAGAGTTCAAGAAACTTTAGAGTCAAGTGTCCGATTTGCAATTTTGATTTTGCTTTGCCTAATGGCGGTGCACATGGATTTTTGAGAAATAGGATAGTTGAGAAAATGATTGCAAAGAGCGCAAAAGGTATTATGTAGTAAATATTTTTATCTCCTTTAATTGGCTGTTTCAATTTGGTTTCCATAAGTAGGAACAGATTATTAGAATCTGACAGTCATCATCACTTTATTTCAAGATGTTTTAAGAAATCATATAGCTCCTGCTCCTTGAAAGCCAAAGTTATTAAGCCTTGTCCAAAGAGGATCGGATATGAGCAGGAGAAACTGGATGTTCTAAGTGATGCTCTACAAAAGTAATAATTTTGTAGAAAATGACCCGTGTGCAACTTCCCTCAAGCACCTCATTATTGTATGCTAAAGGAAATTGAATTTTGCATTTTCCATATCTTTTTATCCATCTGTCTTAGTTGTTTTTCTGTAAACTATTTTCAGTTAATCGAAAATAATATTGAATTTTGGTATAGGAACAACTCGCAATGAATTTTGGTGTGAATTCTGCGTTGGGGCCACTGTGAAGGCTTCGTATATGTGTCGAGAATGTGAATATTGGTACTGCAAAGAATGCCTGGAGTCAATGCACCAATTAAAAGGCCCTTTGGCATATCATACAATTACCGAACCGCAAGAGAAACCGAAGCGAGATTGCACTATCCATGATAATCTAATGGAATTTTATTGCCTGTCGTGCAAAGCTGCTATTTGTCAAAAGTGTTTTAGTGACTTGCATAAAGACCATAAGATAGAGCACTTGCAGCAATACAGCAAAAGGCTCAGGGTAAAATGCTAAATATATTCGTTTTATTTAGTTATATATTTACCGTTGGATATAGAATATGCCCTAGGCCTGTAGCCATGGTAGGGCTCAGCCCGTTAAGTGTGAAGCAGATTCCTGCTCAGCAAATTGCAGCCAAGCAGAATATATACAATCACTGCCAGAAGTCCTTGGAGAACCCGCTGAATAATGCAGCTTATTTGACAATTTTTGAGTACCCGGTCAAACCTGATGGCTAGTGACCCCCTCACCCTTAAAAAAATGTTGACATAGAAGCTTAGTTGCCTCAGTGCTGTTTGAAAGCGAATCGACTTTTTTGCAACGGGTAAACCTTATTTACTTTAACATTGTTCTGATGGGCAGTTAGGGAGTTTGATCTATCAGTCTAAAAGTAGCGTATGTATTTCAAGGCTTTTGGGCGTGCATGGTAACTGGTTAAGTGGTACGTTGCAAGATTCCTTGACTCAGAATCGATGATGTGTATAGTCATTCGAGTGCGTATGACATATTATCATTGGAACCTTGTAGTTCTAGGCAGGCGCTTTGTTGAACTACTTCGATTGTGGATTTATATTAGTTTGATCTGGACAAATGCAGAATAAGATCTCGCAGAGTCCCCCTTCCCTTCCTTAGTTTTATGTAGACGGATTTTAGATTATATTAAACCTAAAATATCTAGTAGACCATTATGAAGAACTTTCTAAACATTCTGCATTTATCATAGTCCATTTATGATATAATTATCTTTCTTGCTTATAATAGGATGACATTGCTGCAAAACTTGAATTATTCATGGAATCTTGCAACGATTTGAAAGGCATCGAAGAAGAGCATGAAAAATTATTTTTTTGTATCAAGGTACTTAACGGCCATGATTCTGCTTTAATCACTACCAACCATTCCCTTACCTTTTCAAGTAGTCTTCCTCTTAGATACCTAGTTAGTTGTTTGTTCGGTTCTTATTAGCTGTTGTAGAAACATTCGATAAGGTTTGATTCTGGAGTGCGTATCTATGTCTCTTATCTCTAATCACTGTCTTTTTTGTCTCCGAGATTTTTGCTCCAATTTTTATCTGTGCTTTCGAGTTTACTACGGCAAACGAAGATCTTTGCCTCATGCTTATATCATTATCGAATTTCGTCATATCACCCTTATCTTTTACTCGTATCTTATCTTTGGGCGTCACATCTTTCTCTTACTGTCTATTTTATAATCCTGCAATCATTCATTAAATCTGATGATATTGTTTCCTTGAAGCGTAGCTCTCATTCACTGTTTTCCTAAGTCTTTCTTCAATGTTACATTTATTTGTTTCATTCATATCTCTTTTCTGTTTTCCCCCGTATTCTTGTTTTTCGTCATTTATTATCTTAGTTGGCTGCAAGTGAAGCTGAAGCTCACATCAAGAGGCAAACCGAAAATTTGATGAAATTGATAGGGTGGAAAAAGGAACAATTTTTAAACGAGATTGAGAGCAAATACTTCGCTGTTTCAAGTAAGATATCGAATGCTGCCCAGGAGTGCAAAGCTGCTGCCAACGAGGGAAGGAGTTTTGCCGAGTTCATTTCTGTGGTACTTAGGGAAGACAACAACGTTCATTTTGTTCAGGTAGAAACGCAATTGTAGAATGAAATAGATAATGTATGTGAGTTTTTATCTTGTAAATTCCCTAATGTGTGATTCTCTACAAATCTCTTCCCTTTGAGAAATAGATACTCTCCTTTTCTTTCGTAGACTGCCAAGCCGATTCTCAAGAGGTGTGTTGTCTCTATTTTTCACTTCTTTGATTTTTGAATTGTTTATTGTCTTGGCGACAAAGGGTAGAAAGTATTTCACCATAGTAGCAGGGAACGTACTGACATTTGCATATACTTGTAGATTTGTTGGTCTGCAACGGGAATCTTGCTGTGAAGTGAAGGAAGGAGTCGGGAACTGATGTGTTTTTAAACACTTATATTTGTTGCCTTTATTATTCGGAAGTAGATAATTTTCTTGTGAAAAATGTGATTGATTAATCAGCAGTTTATTCAAGATGTATTTAAACTTTCTTTCTATTGATGATTTCAGTTTTTCCAACACATAGGCTTGAAACATCACTGGCAAGTTTAAATGCAGCGCCTAAATCAGATTGGTCGGTCGTATCAATTTTCAATAGGCTATCTATTGACGTGACTTCGCAGATGACTTCAATTTCAAACTTAAACTGGCTCCAAGTACCCTGTAAGAATTAAGTCATTTGCCTCATTGCAGTACTCCATTTGATTGTCAATCTTAATTCAATTTATTCTGGTTTATATTGGCTTCGATTGATAACTAACCATGATTGGCAATCTTTTGAGTACTTTTACATGCTCACACAAAATCTTGATCAAATCACGACGTATAATTGAGTTAAATTTATTAGTACATATTGCAAGAACAGATGAATGAAGATATAATCTCTTCAAAATATGTGTTTTTCTGGTCTTCGAGACAAGCTTTTGGAAAATATGTTTTTTCTATATAAGAAACAAACTTTCTCCCTTCAGCCTGGATGTTTTTCAATCTTTTGTCAAGTCCAGCCTTAAATGTTTCTTAAAATTCTTGAAATTTCCTATAGCAACAAGGCAACTATGAAACAAGAAATTGAATTTTTAGTTAGAAATATTTGAGAGACAGATGTTGTTTGTATTTTGTTTCCAGTTCAATTAAAATTTTCTCGCAGAGTGATATTTTTCAAGTTTACTTTGGAAACTCAGCCTGCCTCGGTGTCTCAATTGTTTCTTAATTTTTGCCATGATTTGAGCCTCATGTTTCTTATATCCTTGTTTCCTATGAAAAAAACGTGTATCACAATGGTACCATGTTAGCATAATCTTCCAAAATGGTCACCGACCAGACTTTTTATGGACAGCAACCTCTTTTAACAATGCAAAATTCATGGTATTCATAAGCGTATGACTGGAATTCAAGTCTTAAATAATAATTCTATTTCTGATTTAGGTTCACCATCATTTGATAAGGAGAGATGCTACGGTCGTAATTGCAAACTAGTTTTGAAATGGTATCCACTAGAATGTCAGATTGATTCATACATTTTGGAAACTAAGATCCATGGGAAAGAAGATGCCTTTAGAAATGTGTACAATGGAAAGGAATGCTCGTATGTTTTAGCTGGCGTTAAATATGGAGTTAAAGTAACCGCTCGAGTTAGAGCAAAGAACAGAGCCGGGACTGGCACGGAAAGTGATGAGATATTGCTGGAAATGCCCGAAGGTAATGATACACCCCAAATTGTTATCTTTTATCATGCTTCTTTTAAATGGTTAGTAAATTGCGGGTAATGGGTTGATATCGCATATCCCTTGACAAAGATGATTTCATAAAAACGTTAGTTATAACATACTATGAACCAGAAGCGGTGCCTCGGGGGGGGGGGAGGCATGTCCCCCAGTTTTTTCTAGGACCAAATTTTTGATTCACCCAAATTTGTGTAGAAAGTGTTGGAAGAGGTGGGAGGTTTCTAGAAAGGTGTAATTCTAGATATGATAAAATTTTCAAGACGTTTCATGAAAATGACAAATGCATGATACTTTCCAGATACTAGAAGCCAAATGGCATTTTGAAGATACAAGAGGATGTAAGCAGCTTTTTATATTCCCATGATCTCATTCAAGTAACGTATATATCCGTTAAAATTTGTAGGGTTTGATTTGCGGTTTTCAACTGAACTCTCAAGTAAGGGGTTCAAATTTTCAACTGATTTAAAGGCAGTTAAATCAACGACAGCCACACCATTGACAGCTATTGGAGATTCAATATTAACTAGTGATGTTCATTATTGGTGTTGCAGAGTTCAGAAATTTCCTTCCAATGATCAGAAACCATTTATCGAAATTGGAGTTGTAGAGGAGAAGTTTAGAGGTGGACTTCAGAAAGGTTAGCAATTTTTCTTGCTCAACTAGGTGAAACAGGAAAAGTAGGAAAAGGAGGAGAGAAAAGAGATAGAGAAAGAAAAAGAGTTGGACAATTTTTTTTTAAGTTTAAATTGTTTTACCACGAAACAGTTATGATGTAGAGGGTATATTTCCTTCAGTATCTCCGTAGACAGTGTTTACCATATGACGTAGAATACTCACGTAAGTAATACCAGCATTTCTTTGCTTTTCGTAGGACATGTAGCTGAATCTCACTCGCTGCAAATCTTGTTACCAGAAGCTTGCAATACAGGAATGAGCAGTCCATCTCAGCAACACAAAACAGTTGGCAACGGAAAAGTAACATTAAGTAGATATAAAAGAGAAATCAAAGATACCCTACTGGCATTTGTTCTTGATCTGAATAATCATACGTTCAGTATTTTCACAAATGGTCACTTAATCTGTTCAAATGATGCTGAAAACATCACTTTCAACATTGCTGATGGATGCTTTCGTGTATTCATCCGCACAATAGGTGCCGGCATTCATATAGATTCGGTATCAAGTTTACCGATGCCAAGCACAATACCAGGTATCTTCTTTCGCATTTTTTCGTCTGCAACAGCAGACATGTTCAGAAATCATTGTAGCCTAGATCAAAGATTTGCTATTATTAGAGAATTCTGCCGACGTAGATGAAAGAAACACTAATTGCAATTTGCTGTATATCGTTGATAGATGCTAATGGTTTTGTTTAATATATGAATATATATTCCATGTCCACCAGATCTCTTTGCAGATTTCCCGGGCTGCAGAGTTGTATTCCAGAATGTTTCAGACGCCATTCTTTATTTTCATCAGGTTCGGGATATCACAACCTAGGATCATTTCCAAGTAATTCGTCATCTTTTGGAAATCTAACAGATTAGCAAGGGGGAAAAATGTTTTGAGCCAATCAGCTCATTTGTTTACAGCCTCATTTACCAATCAAAACGCGTACAAGACAATAGAAAGTTGAGAGAAGATGATATTTGATCAGTTTCAAAAACAAAGATGGCGTCACAGGCCTTTTGCTGTATAAAAAACACCTCACACGAAAATTTGGTGTTGCACGCGATATTTCTCTTTTTCGGGCAGATTTTTACATTTTCTGGTAGAAGGAAGATTCTTCTAAAATTCTACCGCTTCCCTTTTCAAAATATTACTGCAAACAGGAGATATCTGGTCCTATAGTTAGCGGAATTTTTGCAGTATCTTCACCTTGGACTCTCCTGACAGACGGGCCTTCCCCTTCCACGTTTCAAATGCATTCCACTACATTCTTCCTAGCAATCTTAAGATGACCTTAACACTATTTACTCATAGCAATGAAATACTTTGTGGCAAAGTATTGTTGCGATTTACCGAGGCAGATACGGGACTCCTTCGTCCAAAAAAACTTTCGTCCTTCGCATTATACGTCCTGAACTTTTTTGGCGGGAAATTCAAGCTGTCGTCAGTCGGAAGTGAAAGTTCTCCAAATTACTCCGGTTCAGGCCTGAAACAGGATGCCAAAATTCGCGAAAACGTGTCAAAACCCGTATCATAGCTCCTGGATTGAAAACGATGAAGACAGTAAAGTTATTAATCTGAGTGCTCACGGACTTGGTAACGTTCTAAGAGTTTATAGATCTCTGGAAGCAGATAGAGGTGGAAGACCCCAGCACATTATCAACAGTTGCTGTTTGTGTCTACAGAAATTACTAAAGAAAGAGCAATTAAAATGTAACTTGACAACAGATGTGTCAAATAATACTTAAACATGCATATTCTTTGCATAACAACAAATACTCAAATGTCATGTAATGCAAAAGGTGTAACTAAACGATTTCTGTGTTCCTTGATCCCTCAATGGTTGGGGGTAAGCTCACTAATCCCTCAATTTTTGGAGACTGGCATAAAGAAACTAGGGACATACAGGGAGTATGGCAGAATGAAATGTAGAAGAAAAAATAGCTTAGGAATATGTCTATAAGCTTGAAATCAGTATACGTGACTATGGATTAGGGGAGGCCGACTCAGCAGTTCTTACAAAGGTGAGTCCAAGGCGAAGATACTGCAAAAATTCCGCTAGCTATAGGACCAGATATCTCCTGTTTGCAGTAATATTTTGAAAAGGGAAGCGGTAGAATTTTAGAAGAATCTTCCTTCTACCAGAAAATGTAAAAATCTGCCCGAAAAAGAGAAATATCGCGTGCAACACCAAATTTTCGTGTGAGGTGTTTTTTATACAGAAAAAAAGCCTGTGACGCCATCTTTGTTTTTGAAACTGATCAAATATCATCTTCTCTCAACTTTCTATTGTCTTGTACGCGTTTTGATTGGTAAATGAGGCTGTAAACAAATGAGCTGATTGGCTCAAAACATTTTTCCCCCTTGCTTAACAGATTTTTTTGTAGACCCTCCTAGGATTCTTCCTGAAAAATGCTATACAAGGAACACCAAATCTACCATTGTTTGGAGTGCTGTTCAGCCAGATGATGGAACTTGTGTTTACCTACTTGAAGCCAAATTTAGTGAACTGAAAAAACCTGACACTGACTCTCACCAATTTAAAGAGCTTTATCGTGGTCGTCAAACGCGATTTGTTTTCGAATCACATAGCTATGCAACAACAATCAAAGCTAGAGTGAAATGCGTTAATATCCTTGGAATTGGAGGCTCAAGTCTGGAAATCGTTTTGAAGACACCTCCAGGTTTGAAATTATCTTGAAACTATAGCTCAGATTTATAAAGGTTTTGATTTTGGAAGAATCCAATGAATTATTTCCAAGTTTGCTAGAGTGTCAAAATTCAAATATTAATCTCATTGTGAAGTATAATAAATGTTCCTTTTTCTCCTCAAATCATTAATCGTCTCTGTCCTTAAAACATCCATTTTTGCATTAATTTTTCCTTGCTTAGGCTTGACTTTCAATCTTGTGACTGGAAAGTCGGATACTTTACAGTTGAAGGAGAACGGAACACTGTTCTTTGATCATAAACACAAAGAATCGTGTTTGCTTGCTGATGTGGACCTATCACACGGAAAGCATTGCTGGGGATTTCGAATTTGTAAATGCGATAATTGTGATATATGTATAGGTGAGTTTGATCTAAGCAATGATGGGACAGAATCTAAAAGTTATATTTGATAATTGCCTTAAAATATTCTGGACAAGACTTTGTTGTATTATTTTGCTTATTGTACATATTTATTGTTATACATACATACAGATATTTATTTAGGTTACTTACATTAGATCTAGCAAATACCACTTTGCTGACTTATGATCGTTATGTTTTGTTTTATCGATCATTATTTGTTGTACACTCGAGAACCCAATAACCGCGCCCTCCCCAATTGTTAGTTTTTGAAATTTTTTCCAACCCCTCCCCCAATTTATTAAATTTGAGCATGTTATCAGTGAAATGGTGTTTCTTACGACAAAGAACAGGACAAGATGATACCATAGGGGCATATTTATGCACACCCCCTGCAGCAATACATGAAACAATACGGAACGCAACGTTAGCCGGGGTATGGGTCGCAGCTTTTCATTTAGTTCTACATTTGGATAAAATGTAAAACGCACCTGGCCCACTTTTCATTCGACAACCTTTATGTGGATTTTATAAATTCGATAGAGCTCTGCTAAGAGTGAGTTTTCACATGGGTATCCTTTTCCTTAGGATTTGGTGTTGCTGACGGCTCAATTGCATTCAAAATGTTTCGAGAACAGTCAAATTTCCGCGCAGTTCTGCTCTACAACAGCGTTGAATCACTTCATGGTGATTCGATTGAGAATAGCTGCTTGATTTTAACAAAGCCATGGAGACATTTTGAGGATCTAAGAGTCATTTTAGCTCTAGATTTTACAACTGGAACATTAGGTACTTACGTAAATGGCTTGTTAATCAAAGGAAGTATGATTGAAGATCTTTCCAAATCAACTTTTTCTGATTTAGATGGTATCATCAAACCAGCATTGTGGATTAGAGGAGGTGGCGTGGAGGTCACACCGCTATCTGGGCTGCCATTTCCTGAAATTCCAGGTGAGCCATTGCACTGAATGAAATTGCTAAATAGGTGAGTCTTAGAACTACAGAAGCACAGAATTATTGACAATATCTGTTATACGCAGATGATGAATAGGGCAAGCCAAAGGTTATAATATAATAGAATAGATCCTGTTGCCTTAACAAAACTTTCCTCAACTCTATCCAGTCGATGGGGCTGCGATGGCCCCCCTGGTGTGAGCAGTCCTCTCTCAACAGCAGGTCCAATACACATTGCGATGGAGCTGCGATGGCTCCCCTGAAGCGTGGCCCGATAGCTCAGTTGGCAGAGCACTGACGTACAATGTCAGGGGTCGAGAATTCAAATCCCGCTCGGGTCGGTTATTTTCTCGCACTTTCGCTTTTCAATAGAATAGAAGTATATATTCCAATAACGTTATTGCATACATTTTTATATTTGTGCCACTGAAGATAGACAAAGATTTGTTCGAAACATGTTTTGCAGAGAAAAGAAATTTTTGTGTTTACTCGCATGTTATCTAGTCATATATTATTGAGAAACTTGGCAGAGAAATATATGTATAAGAATGGAAATTTCATTTTAGCAAAAAATAATCATACAATTTGATTTAATGTCTCTATTTACTCATGCAATTCTGTTCTTTATGTTTACTGTTTATTGATTTATCGGCTCTTTGCAGAATCCAGTCTCTCTTTGCTTTTTATTCAATAACTGAGTGTGCGTTCTGCCACCCTTTTATGCTATATTCTCTGTTGGCTAGAGTCTCCAATTTTCTTGTTGCTTAGGACCTCCTGTTATTAGGAGAGACATTAGCAGATTGTCAAATACGTGTTTGTATCTTGAGTGGAAAGTTGCAGGAGCGTTGGATTCCGTTGATTTCTTTATTGTCGAGATCTCTACTCTGCATCAAAAATATGCCGCCAAGAGAACCGACAAGTTCAGGGAAGTTTTTAGAGGATTGAAAACTGACTTGGAAATAGAGGATCTCACTTACAACAACAAGATAGCGTGCAGGGTATTTGCTGCCAACTTCAATGGAAAAAGTGAACCAAGTGAAATTTTTGAATGCCAAACAGTCCGAGGTATTCCTTTTTTCATACACACAAATATATATATATATATATATATATAAAGTACTCGATATTGCAAAAGACATTATTTTCGTTGGAGATTTGCATATTATCTAGTAGATAGATGATAAAATGTCTATTTTTGTTTCTAGAATGTATCAGTTTTTTAAATAGCCAACTGATTCAAATTTTATCGATAATTTCAAGGCTTTCAGTTTCAATTTGACGGAAGAACTGCTCATCCTGATGTAAAGTTAATCAACAACACTACTGTAGCATTATCTAGTCCTGTTTATGCCACCATTATGGGCAATGTCTCGATATCAAGTGGAAGCCATTATTGGGAAGTACTTATTGAGCAATTTGAAAGTCAAAACGAAACTGCTGTTTTAGGTTAGTTTTCTACATATATGAAGTTTGACCTTTAGCTTATTGGTTCATTTACAACAAGAATAGTTTTTATCGTGTAACTCAACCTTTTGAAGTGTAATTTCCACTACTATTTCCCAAAAGATATTTCACAGCTTTTTTTTTACGACCATCTACACATTTCGCTGTCTTTTCATATTCTTTGATTCATTTCATTTAAAATTATCTATGAAACCAATTTTTACAACTAATTTTTGCGATGATAATTTGCTAAAGCGAACCAACAAAAGGTTATTTTTTTATTGTTATCGGTTTTATTAAAAAGAGAAACTTTTGCTTAAAGCAAGCAATAAATTGTTTTATAAAGCTGTGATGATATTACCCAATTACATAAATAACTAAGTACTTAATAGTAAAAAAACAGAATAAAGTTTAATATATAAACGAATGAGCTATACTATTTTCTAATGAAAGGTAAGTCGTGTGGCTACTGCAATGTTCGCTCAAGTTTTCAATTTTGCTTTCAAAACCGAGAATGAGTCAGTTACTTACGTCTCAGTAGAAAGGGCATTTCAGATACATACCCCCTGTAAACAAAACTTTTCTGTTCTGAAGAAGCTTCTGGTCTCCTGTGGCTATACTAGAGCTATTTCTTGGACGAAAGGTGGCTACCTTTATGTAATAGGGTTATATCTCAAAATTTTCTCAGGTATTGGTGTAGCAGCAAAGGAGCTTAAAGATCCTATCCTTGGTGAGGATTCCTTTTCATATGCCGTTCAGATACACCAACACCCAAAAATTGCTTGCTCAAACACGTCAAATAAGATCGTTTTGAAAAAATCAAACACAGATGCTGAGATGAAAATTATCGGGATTCGTATAAACATGGAATCACATTGGATGGATGTATACTTTCATGGTACACTGCCTCACGCTTTATCATCGTCCATCCTCAATATTATTATATTTTAACTGCATTTAATATCTTGTGGCTTGCTATCCTATTGTGGGAATAGCGACATATTACACTTGATAGACTGCATGGCCTGTCTTTAATAAACTGTTACCCTCTTTCGTAGCCTCACAACTTTTAATCTTTTCTTTTCTATGTAGGTAGTAATATCCTTGGCTGTTGCAACTTAACTTTCAGCGATCCTTGGTTAAATTTTGATATGTTTCCATTGCTAACTTATCTAGTTTGCAATAAATAGGCATGCAACACTCGTAGGTACAATTCCTGAGCTGCCTTAACTCCACAGTTCGTTAGTTGTTTATTGTAAATATATCCTCTACATGCATCCTCTACATTTACCTGTATTTTTTATAAAGGTGATTTAATGAAGCGAAGAAGAAAGTCTAAAAGGTCGTTCAAAATAGAGCATGGGAAGTATTATCCTGCATTTAGCTTGTATGGAACAAATATGAGGATATCATTGCGAAGTGGAGTTGATTTTGAGGAACGTTATGGAGACGATGTGTAGCATGCTTTCTTTTGTTAGCTCTGATATGATTGAAACGCAAGTCAACCATGGAAGATGTTTAACTACATGTAATTTTCACAAGAAAAGCTGTCTGAACATTGGAACTACTAGCATCGAAGAAAATTAACCACATAAAGCTTTCGAATCTTCATACTTGTAGGCGAGACTCTTTCAGTTACAGAGAATTTTTCAAGGCCCTCTGCTCGGGCTATAAAAGAAATGGGCAGTGTTTTTGCATGCAATGTGCAGTGCACACGTGTAGCTTGTTACGGTAAAGTTTCTTGATCCATTGATCAATTCGGTTGAAAATGCTCAGAACATTTTGTTTTTCTTGTGTTTCTTCTTTGCAAAATAGAAAATAGAAAATCAAGTTGAGTACTTGAGGTGCTAAAGTTTTCACATACAGATGCCATTTTTGGTGTTGTGGAGCTAGAAAAGTCACTCAACTGAACAGAAAATGTGGTATTTGGCATAGTACCTGAGCCTGCTCGCATTCTTTGATATTGGCGTATGAAGGTCATCCTAAGGTCAATTCTGGTACATATGAAAGTTGAGAAATAATGTACCGCTTTTCTGCTGAAGGATTATTTACTACATTATAACTAGTAGGCTGTAGGCAGTCAAATGGTGTGGGGAAGACATTCTCTGCACACTACAAAGAGTGCAGTATGGTACTTTGTTGTTTTCTGAGGGCATATTCTAGGTGATTGAGAGCCATAGCACACATTAACATCACCATCAGACACAAATAAGTGCGCGTAGCAGTCAGAGATTTCCCAGCGTTTATTTTAGGTTGAAGTAAGGGCTGCACAAGAAAATTACTAGTTCCCAGTTTCCTTACAAACAACGCGGCATTGTGCCTCACTCACATGGCCGCCTGGTTTTCAAATTTCTTCGAACATTCTCGCAAAGCAGATGCGGTAGGGCTGATTTCCTTGAGACAAAGTACCTGTACAGCACATTCTGACGGATATTTCCTATTATTTCTCTAAAATAATGAAGCGAGCTCCCGTACTTGTTCTCAGTAAGTATGATGCTTTTTTGCTCTGTTGCTGGGCTGCAGATACAATTTGTTGAGTAAGTTAGGGTGGGTTTGGGCCTAACCAAAGCAAGAACTAAGGCTATTACCTAGCGTCGTTTCACACATTTTATTGACTAAGTAGAAGTAATTTGACTGTCTGTAGCAATCTGCAAAAATTGCATTGTGTTTAATATGTCTAACTACACCCTATATAGACTGAAAGACCATAAAGAATGAACCCTTTCTGGGCAACATCTGCCACAGTTTTTAGTAAAGCAAGGAGAGGCTGTGATATATACAATATCTTTCCCCGTATATAAGTGTAATTTTAATTTTTATCTAACTAGATTTAATACTGCTTACCTAATACATACATTTAATACATACATTTGTAAGTTGGTAGATCCAAAGATATTATCAAATCGTTAGTCACTAATGTACATTCATATTGTCTCTCAGAGGACTCAGTCCAGAGGGAATCAGGAAAAAAGGTCCAGTTTGGAAACATTGGTGCTGCTAAGGCAGTTGCTGATGTTATACGAACCTGTCTTGGACCAAAAGCAATGCTAAAGGTTAGTTTTCATTATTCATGCCTGGGAACACATGAATGTGGAGTACGGGGGGGGGGGGGGGGGATTTGCCACCTGCCTTTTCCACAGAAAGGAAAAAGGGTCAATAGTGCCATTATTTGACAAAATGATATTATATCATGTAAACAGATGACAATAGAACTTTCTCCAGAATTAAAGTGAGAGGCTTTGCTCACCAGTGGGTTTTGGTGTCATTTTGTTCCTGCTGAGCCCCTTGCTCCACTAATACTCTTTCATCACTGAACACCTTTCCCACCTTTAAAGTGTTTATTAGGCTTTATGATCCATTAATCATGGAGTCAAAGGTGTAGGTAGGAAAATTCATAGGAAGGGCAAGAAATGTAGATTTCTGAAAAATGTGACAATAAGTATATATATTTGTTTTGTTATAATTTAAGCTATTCAGTTATAGAAATGTCTTTCCTTTCAAAGTTTAACACTTAGAGAAATAAATAAATAAATGGTTGCATGATATTTCTGACAAGATAACTTTTCCAACAGTATGGTAGTCTACCTCTCTATAAGGGGGTTTGTTTTCACCCATCATGACCCTCTCCTTTTACACCACTGGTGTGAGTGATAAAGCATTATCAGTGCTTTGTTTGTTGTTGAATTATGACTTTGATTGAAAACCAATATTTCTTACTAAATTTTACAGTATTTATTCAAGTAAGGACAAATATAGATGTAGCTTTGAATTACAGGATCCTATTGTTGATTGTATAGCAATGACATTTAGGAAATTCAGTTGCCTATATCTTCACCACTGTTCTCCAGATTAGGGCAAAAATTGCTAATAATGGCAATTTGAAATGTCTTTTTAACAATTTGAAATTGAAATCTTCTAAAAGTCAACACTCTATTGGCCTGCATTTTCATCTTTCAAAGTAACATGATGCCTGATATAATGGGTGTTATAAGCTTCACCAGATATTATCAAAATATTAAATATATGTATCATAATGTATCAATTAAATATTGGATCTTATCAATTGATTTCCTGTGTAGATGCTGATGGACCCAATGGGTGGTATTGTTATGACAAATGATGGGAATGCAATTCTCCGTGAAATCATTGTCCAACATCCTGCAGCAAAGAGTATGATTGAAATAAGCAGAGCTCAGGATGAAGAGGTTGGAGATGGTACTACATCAGTTGTTATTCTAGCAGGGGAGATGCTAATGGCAGCTAACCAATTCCTTGAGGAGAAGATGCATCCAACATTGATAATATCAGCATATAGACAAGCACTTGATGACATGGTTGATATACTTAAGAACCAAGTGAGGTAGTAAATTATGATGAATTCTCTGTTGTCTTTCCATAACTTCACATTCATATTGAACCAGTTTCTCCATTGGATCATGCGAGTCATGTGGTGAATGGTTAGTCAACCCTCTCTGCAAGGATTTTAGCACCAAGGCTCTTGATGAAATGCCCACCTTGCCTCATGCATCCAGGTGCATTCCAAGGTGTATGCACATAATTGCATGCCATAAATGGGAAGATCTGATTAGTGCATAGAACTTTATGGCAATTAATGGTTGCATAACAATCCTGAGTGAGCAGTACTTTTTTTTTTATTTATTTAGACAAATCATATTTTCTTGGCATTGCTTCTTACAAAGTACAAGAATTGCAAAGTGATACTCTAGGGGCAGAAATTGTTTGGTCAAACAACTAAAATTGCCATTTCAGAAAATAGTCAATGTTTCCCTCAGATACAGTTTTAATCTCTGTTATGATTTAATGTAGCTGATGATTTAGATGTGCTTTTCTTGCATTTTGGAATGTAAGGTATACAGAGAATAGATATTCAGGTTAGCCAATGTGACCAGGGCTTTGGTGCTATTGTTGTTAGCTTGCTGGTGTGGTTATCACATGTTCATTGTGATCTTTATGTGATCACTCTCCTCTGTAATTTGACATTGTTTTTTAGTTCACCAATCAATGTTAATGATGACAAGGAAATGATGAAAATAATACAAAGTTGTCTAGGAACCAAGCTTATGGGAAACTGGTAAGTACTTTCCTCACACTTTTTCTATGGATGTAATTGCAGAAGATTCTGTATAGATAATGTAAGCTTGTTCTTGAAGTTAAGGTCCTTTTGCTGTTCTAAGTGCTAACTTTAACTATTTGTAACTTTAAATCTGATTTTGACTTTTAGGTTTCTTTGTCAACTTTTGTGTGCATATTTATTTATTTATGTTTAGTCTTATTATCTGAGTTTTCCATAGGGGTGACCTTGCTTGCTCCATTGCTTTAAATGCTGTGAGAACTGTCCTTAAAGATGAAAATGGAAGAAGGGAAATTGACATTAAAAGATATGCAAAAGTGGAAAAGGTATATTTTTATCAAAGCATATTCTATCTATTATGTTTGGTTTTGTATCACCTAATATATACTTCAATTACCTTGTATTTTAGAGTTTTTTATCATGGTTCTGAACATTTGTTCTTCTGATTTGTAATATTACACTCTTTTATAAGAATTTTATTTGAATATGAGCCTCAAAATTGATGGGAAATTAAAAACAAATTAAGAACATGCTGAAGCTGAAGCACTGTTGTAAAATGTATTTTTGGGCAATGATGCATGCAGTTTCCAATAACTTATTCATATGAAATATCATTTCCTTGCTAGCCTGAGGAGAATCGACACCTTTGTTACTTCTCCTCATTGATTTTCATGAATTAGTTGCCCTTGGCAAAAAGTCCAACATTGTCTTATATATATATTGTCTAGTATCTAGATTACTTACACCCTAATAATTTGAGAACAAATTAGAAATAATTCAGCCTCAAAATCTTGGAGAGATTAAGAACAGCCAGCCTAGACCTTGATTTTACTGGTCCTTATAAAAGAACAGTGTATTTCCAAAGATGTATGGTGTTGGTTTGTTGTAAGTTAATTTTAGTCAGATGTCTGAAGAACCTCTCTTACATCTCTTAGAATCTTATGCTTGTTCATTTTGCTCTGATATGCATTAATTCTTTATTTTTATGCAATATGTCATATTCACTTGCAAAGAGAATATTTGTTATGATCTCTTCAAAATATTGTGATTGACTGTCATGCTTGTCCATGAATTATTCATAGTTTGTTACTTAATTTTTACATATGCATCCAATGCTTTTGCAAGTTCATCATGCATATAAATGGTGACTTGATTTTCTACATGATGTATCCAGCCATATATGTATATATACACTAACTTATAATACATTTTAAGATGATTTTGCTGCTTCTTCTAAGATCCCAGGTGGAAGATTAGAAGAATCAAGAGTTCTTGATGGTATTTTGCTAAACAAAGATGTCACTCATCCAAGAATGAGAAGGTTTTCATTCTTAACTTTTATTTGATATGAAATCAAGCAAGTTTTAAGTCACAAACAATGAAGTTAAAAGTTGTTTAGATCAATCTCTATTTTAATATTTAGGTAGGATCCCATATCTATTTTGTTCTTTCAGTAGACATGAAACATCAAAAAAGTAGACCACCATAATGTCTAGGCCACTAGCATCACCTCTGGTCTTCAAAATACCTATAGAATTAAATTGTGTATGGTAATGAGGTTGGTATTTATCCAGCTTGCTCCAGACCCAGCAGATCAGACCTTATTGAAGTATCCATTGTATTTGTTAACTTTGTGTTTTTTGATAATGATGATTTGATTATGTTGACTTTGTGTTTTTTGATAATTGATCATATCAGTGATGTTCTATGATATCTTTGCCTTGTGACCATACCAGTTACTTACTATCATGTTTCTTGCCATATTCAGACGCATTGAAAATCCAAGGATTCTGTTGCTAGATTGCTCATTAGAGTACAAAAAAGGAGAGAGCATGGTATGGGTTGTGATTTTGATAATATAGCATATTTCTGTTTTTACAGTAAAAAACCCGCACTTATGAACGTACAATTTTGAAATGAGCCTCTTCTTGCTCTTTTGTGATGAGGTTGGTCTAGTAATCAGGGTGCTTTTGAGTCTCCAAGAAAGGGATTGATTGGCTAGCAGGCTGAATTTATTTCCCAGTGGACAGTAAATGCAACTATTTGTAAGAACCTAGTTGGAATATGAGGTCAGAAAGATTCTTAGTCAACAAACTCAAAATATCTAATATCAGAATTTTACTGTAGGTGTTTTGATATTGAATAACCATAGCTCTTCATTTTGTGATAATCAGAGTTGAAGAGTATATATATTTTATCATATTTTTCTGTTTCTAATAAGCTTGAAAATATCACATGAAAGTTGTACTTGAAAAAAGTATTTTGGTCGCAAGTAGAAACTTATCACAAAGTCCTTTTGACAAGTTGAATCCCAAATTGCACAACAGCTATATACTTAAGAGTTAATATTATTTATAACTTTTGTTGTCTTCTTTGCTTTATTTTATTTTTCTCCTGTCTCCCACCCACCTGCAAAGTTCACCAATTTCCATATATGTTGGTGCCCATTGTTGTTGGAGTTTACCAATGGTGTACATTATAAATTTAGAAATGTGCATGGAAATTTTGATATGATATTTTGACTTCATATGCCCTGTTAACCAAATTTTGCTTTTGTTCTTAGACAAATATAGAAATTTCCAAAGAAGCAGATTTCAAGTATGTTATTTTACTGTTTTATCAACCATGTATATCAGTGTGCTATTTCTGTATATATCAATGTCTCAATCATTCTTAATGACCTTGGTAGCAGTCCTATGTATTAGTAAGAATTGTGCCTGGAATTTGTGCAAGAAAGCCTTTCAGTCTATTGAAAGCTTTGTTGAGTGGTGCAATATGGTTGCATCTAACAGTGAGCCAATAAAGCATGGAAAAGAGACCCCCTTGCAAGAGAGACTGCTTTGTTATCACTGCATTGCAGAGTTTTGGACCCCAGATTGTTCGCCATTTTTTCTACCAATTTGGTATTACAGTAGGGGCTTTCACTTCAAATATATAATCTAATGCGTCTGTTTCCGTAGCAAAATCTTGCAGCTTGAAGAAGAATTTATAAAGCGAATTTGTGGAGAGATGATTGGCCATAAACCTGATCTGATTTTCACTGAAAAGGGTGTCTCAGGTTAGTTTTGTTTATTTTTTTTCATCAATTCCTTAGTCTGTTCGATTCATTTACATATTCCCTTCCATAGCAATAGAGAATTTGTGGTTACCAAGCAGATTGGATACAAGACAATATCGTATCTTTTTATCTGAATAAGTCTAGTTAATTTGAGTTTGTAACATATTTCCTCATACTCTACAGATCTTGCACAGCATTTCCTGGCTAAGGCAAACATTTCAGTGATCAGACGTATTAAGAAAACAGACAACAATCGACTTGCCAGGTAAAGTACCCCCTGCATGCAAATTGTCAGAGATTGGTCAACTTTTCCTTTATAGACTTACAAGTCATATATATTTCTACACCAGCCCTTCAACTCGAAGCACATTTGTGTCCTGTGCCATTTTCTGCAGGAGAGTGACTGAAATTGTTGTTCGTTTGAACCGGTTTGAAATTTCTTGATTGTACCAGGTGGGATTGATAAGTAAGAGCGTTCAAATCTATTGTTACGTTCTCTAAGATTAAGGTGTGTTTGTTTCTTTTCTATGCATGCGTGTGTGCGTGTGCTTGCGTGCGCACATGTGTGTTTGTTTATTTGTTTGTTTGTTCGTTTGTTTGTTCGTTTGTTTGTGTTTGTATGTGCTTGAGCTGGTGCGTTCCTGTGTGTACTTGTCTGTTTGTCCGTGTTTGTTTGAATATGTATCTTATGTGGTTGGTCTCTTAGTTTGTTTAGTTGTAGGAAACCGCAGCTTGAGAATGAACTTTAAAATAATGATAGGGAGAAAGCAGAGACATTTCTTTGTCTTTAGAGATGTTTCAACATTTTCATTTCGTTTGACAGGTTCGTTAAAAGTAGCCTTAAACTAGGGCCACATAATCAGTATATTTAAGACCCAAACGTTTCGACTCAACCATCTCTTAATTTGTAATATTGCTACTGATATTAATAGTGTCGGCAAATAAATGTTAGGAGTTGTGTGCATTTTCAGTTTGCATTTTCTCTCCTTTTCATATTAAGAGCAATCGGTGCCACAATTGTCAATCGTACAGAAGAAATAAAGGAGGAAGATATTGGTACAGGTGCAGGATTATTTGAAATTAAGAAAATCGGCGATGAGTAAGTATAGCAATTTTCTGGTTGGCGTTTATAGTGCAAAGATTACATAAATACCGTCAAACCACGTCATTAATATCTCTCTCCCATCAGGAAAAACTTTTAATACACATTACATTTAAAGCTAGCATTATAGTTGCAGAGAGTGTATACTCTTACATGTGAAGACTAAATTGTCAGGGAAGCCTTATGATTGTTATCAGCCACGTGACCAGGGAGAGTTTTTCTAATTCCATGTTTGCTATGTAGACCTTTCAGTCCCACACTGGGCACCAGTAGTAGAACAATACCGCACTGAATATGCTTATATAGGCTATTCCACCACTTTTGCGATGAGTTGATGATACGAAGTCCTTGTCATTGTTGAATTAGTCCTTCTTGTCTCAAACCCATTTGAATATGAAACGATAATCAGTGATGAATGGGTGCATGAACATGTATACTGAGATAGGTTTCAATGTGATTATGAGTATAAATAGTTGGTTTGATTGGCTCTTCTAATTTAAACGGCATTTTCAGCATCGAAGTATTAGCTGATGAAGTGTCTTCAATTTCTCTCCTGGAACAAGCGCCGAACACTGTCAAGGCTGACATTTCCCGGAAGGATTTGTTCATTTCGTTTTTGAAACTAACTTGTGCTCCTCCTCAAGTAATTAACATTCTTTGAAAGCTTCCTAAGAAGGTTGAGGATAATCAAGAACATTATAGCACATATCATCAGAACAAATCATAATGGACAAATCATAATGCGCTTGCAAATAGACTACTGATAGTAAGGGAGCATATAAATGTCTTCCCAAGTTCATAATTTAAGTTTTAAATATCATTTGAAAGCTGAATAGAGTTTTCAATCATTAGATCGCTTTATCAGCTAGTTTGTGTGTTATTTAGTTTGTTAGTCAGTCAATGAGGTAGTTGGCTAGGTGGTTGGTTATTTGGTTGATTAGCTAATTAGATAATTAGTTAGTTAGTTAGTTAGTTAGTTAGTTAGTTAGTTAGTTAGTTAGTTAGTTAGTTAGTTGCTTGATTGCTTGCTTACTTGGTTACTTGGTTGGATGATCCATGACAAAGCATTTTAGTATTCAATTTTGTATTCTCCTACTCAAGGTATTTCACTTTCATAACAAAGTGCCAAAATCCAAAAGCCTGTTCAATTTTGCTCAGAGGCGCAAGCAAGGATATCCTTCATGAGGTATGGAGTACATTTTCCATTTTCCTTCTGTGATTTGTAAAGTCAATAAAAAGCCCTAGACGATTATGTAGCGCTTGAAAACTTATATATTTATGTCTACTTACAAATGTTTAATCTGTGCAATGTTCATTATATGGAAGGAACTTAGTATTCATGATTAGGGTTTCACACCAAATGTTGACGCACTTTCTATTCAATATTGATCTTGATGGCTGTAGACAAAGGGGCCTGGGATGATCCAGGATTAGAGAGTGGACATTATCTATTCCAACATTTTCCTTCAAATGTTTGCTTTCTTATTTAGTTCTTGCGAACCACGTCGGCCAGAATGTTTCTTTGACGTAAGTAGACGGGACATGGCGATTTCCTGAATAAATAATTCGGCTTGAACCTAAATTGTCCAGTGGAGCGTTACTTTTGATAACAGTTTTTTTAGACAGACAGTTCTTGGTTCTTCCATCTCCTTGCTCTTTGCAGTGCATTGGGATTCCTCTATCATTTATGAAATACAGACCCGTTACTTTTTCAAGGTTCTTGGAGAAACCCCAATTGATACATCTCGACAAGGAGTTTTCAATTGTGAATTGAGAGCCCTTTTTCTTATCGTCTCTGAACATATGTGACCTTTATGATTTAGTATATAAGCGTTTTGAGTGACCGCCATACTGGGACAGGCACGTTAAAATAATTTATACTCCAGTTGTCATTCTTGCAAACCGCTCGATATAAACTCCAAATAGTGGTTATATTAAATGGATTCGCTTCCAAGATTTAATTCGCGGTGGTTTCTCAATATTGAATTTGAGCATTGAAAACTAGCTGTGGTGGCCACAGACCGAGCTTCTAACGGATCAGGACCGTAGCACAATGTTAATCATTCAGATTATTATGAGGTCTAGGCCTGAGCACCTAGTCCAATGGGTCATTAACATTTTCTTTCGAAATGATTAAGTTTTCATTACGCTTGTAACTGGATTCTAAGGTATATCTCACCAGGTGGTCATACAATTATAAAAGGAGCTTTATTTTCAGATCTTGTGTAAGTATTTAAAACAGTCATATTATGCCATATTGTGGATTTTTCCAAGATTTTTTATTCTAAGTGAGTACCGCAAAGAATCTTTTAAGGGGCCTAAGTTTGTACCAAGTGCTCTTTGCGATCTTCCTTTCTGAGTACTTATTATGAAGATGTAGGGTTGGTCTGTAGTGCGTAATCCCTTTCTTCTTGAAATCTTTGAAGAGAAAAAGAAAGGGCTGGGCCTAAAGCTTTAGTTGCTATAGGAAAATAGCTTGAAATGAAGTGTTTTTCCTCATGAATGAGGTATAGTTAGTTCTTTGAGTTTTCTGGCGATTGCACCGGAGCCCAGACGTTTACCAGAATAACATTGTTTTCCCCCGAGATGATCCCTCCAACCGACCTTAGTGACGGATCGTATTGGGTCGATAAGTCTTTTAGAGCTACATTTTATGGAAGAATATGGCAGAGCTAATTGTCCAAAAGTGTTGAAGTTCATGATGTAGTTAGGGATACTTTGAGAATGCGCACTTTGGACAGCAATATGCAGATAACAATGGAAATGAATCGCTGTTGTAGAGGAGTAGATAAATGAGGAATGGTGGATGCATGTAGATTGTGTGTTTCCAGAAATATTTGCACAGTCTTGCTTGTTATTGTACTTCTTATCAGCAGAAAGACGCAACTCTGTAATTTATCGATGCTTTATCTTTTGGACAATATGCTCTACAGACATCCGAAAAGACTGGCTTAATTTATAGCCAGAAAATGGCATTTTAATCTCCTTTATGGAGGTTGGACATGACTGCAAAGTAATATGGATTTTTATAAGACTTTGAAAGATTTTATTCCAGGTTATCCGTCTTCCATTGAAGTGTCAATCGCTAAGAAAATTAGTCTTAATTAGCTGTAAAAGGGCCTGTGTGCTGGTGACAGTGGTGCGGACGTCACTTTAAATCATTGATATGACGTCAGTTTCAACAGTAGTAAAGAGAGCAGGCCACGTTGGCATGTTTATATCTTCACAGACAAAGCACGGATAGTTGTTTTCTGTTTCAATCGCTGTCGGCAATTAGGATTTCATTGCTGAAGTCTCTCTTTAGATAAGTCTTACTTGTCATAGGAGTTTGTTGCAATGATTTGCATGATCCTCGTCATCGGTTTTCTGCCTCTTTCCTGGCGAGAGAGCTTTCGTCGAAACAGCTGCAAGAAACCTCACATATATCCCTACAAGGTCCTATTGTATCGTGCTCTTGTGTTAGGTAATGAATGAACCTCAAACTTTATTTTAATTGCAGGTTGATCGCAACTTGAATGATGCCTTGAATGTTGCAAGAAACGTTATGATGGACCCGCGTCTCGTACCTGGAGGTGGCGCGACAGAGATGGCCTTGTCACATGTAAGCTGTTCCATTGTCCACATTTTCTTTTCTTCTTAAAAAAGCAAGCCGCTAGAAATAGTCGAGAGCTGCCCAATCCTCATGGAATAAGATAAAGTCCTGTTAGTCAGGCCTGTAGCGAGTGGGATTTTGTTAGGAGGCGCAGTTAGTCTGAGGGTCGCGAGTATCAATTGACTGGGTGGCCTGATAGCTCCCGGGTGGGTGGTGTTCAAAATCCACCGAATTACATGCTTTTGTTTTTTTTTTGTCAAGCGATGCAAAATGATTTAAAAAGTATATTCGAGTGCTCTATTTCTGGGGGAGGGTACCGCGTCACATTTTGGAGCCACAGGGGCATTGCCCTGGCCACCCTCTGGCTACGGCCTTGCCACTGATAGCTATGTCAACTACATTCATAGGCATTTCACAGTTGTATGTCTAGAAAAGTTTTGTTGAGCGTTGAAGAGAACTTCAAGGATTGGTTTTAGTTTTTGAGTATCGTGTTACGATTTGAAGCAGCATCAGAAATCCTAGGGCCTATACCTAATAGTAGCATAGAGTCAAATCTTACTTAACTCAAGTAGCAAGCAGTTTCAGGGCGCAAAGTGTTCTGTTCTCAAGTTTTGGTCGTGTTCTCTTGTAGGTATTTTGAATTTTTCCCGGTATCCTTTAGATTGGAAGGCATTTGGTATCCATGTTTCGACCCTTTTTGGCTTTATTCCATTTGTTCATTGACAGCTCGGGTCAGGTGGCCAAAACTATTTGACCCAGAATTTCACAGAACAGGTGTTACGTACAATTCCTGCCGCTTCTTAATCGTTCATTTATATGTGCTGGAATCGCTGGGTCAAGGATAATAATACGGTTACGTTGTAGTGATGGTGACCCAGTGCACAAGGTCATGAGTTATGTATAGTGCCGTTTCTGCTTAAATTAATACAGTAAACCCCTATAAGATTAGCAACACCATAACCAGGATGAACCCGTATTATTCTAATTCGCCTACCTGCTGTCGTTCCTTTTATGTGCTTGCTCAGTTCATGCAACTCGGCTATTGTCACCATCCTCCTTGTATTTGCATGCCTCATTTCTTATCGACTGTCGCTCACTTTATCCCGGATTTCTCTTTTCGCACGACGTAATTTAAGTAGTTGTTTTTTGCCTCCTTAGCTCTAAGTCTTTGTTTGAACGTTTTTGCTTGTCATAAGGAACACGTTTTTAAAGAAGCATGAAACTCGGCTGAGACAGAGGTTACGAAACATGTATGAAACACAGGCAGGCTCAACGTCAAAAATGAATTTTAGATGTCTTATTCTTTCAGATATTTCACGCTGTAACCACTGTTGCAATGACAGTTGAATTCTTACAATAAATTAGATCATTGAATTCACGATTCCAATGCGACTTTGAAGCCGAGCTCGAAGCTGAATTACTCTAAGTACTTCACAGAGCCTAAACTTTTTCTTCCTCTTCTCACAGTTGCCTCATCTGATTTTACTGGCATAATTGGAAAACTGAAGAATTTTAAGGGTTCCTTTTAGAAGCATTTCAAGCTTGATTTGACAAAATCTTCAGAAAAGTCCAGACTGGAGACATAGAGTTTTTGATTCTCATAGAAGAACACGTGCAAGAGTTTTTACCAACGTTACGTAACGGTTTCATTGATCTATAGTCACATTGGAACAGTCGAAATGTGTGCAGAGATAACTTTATTTTGAAAAACAATGCATAGTTCATCGCTACTCAACTTTGGCGATCGATTCATGCTTCTTATAACTTACTGCATAATATGCAATAAGAGATGCTTGTGAGCTTGCATTTTGAATTTTCATATACTTCAGTTGTATATTGAGCCATTCCTTGAATTTTCTTTTTCGGGAGTGTGCAGGGCTTAGCAATTCGTCTACAAAATGGGCGTTGCTTCCATGACGGATGAATATCTGCCTATGTTTCTAACAACTGGACCCATTTTTAGGGAATTGTGTGTCAGTCTGTGAATGTAACAAATTCATCAGCTGTCTGATTTTCGACGACACATAATTCTGCTTCTTAGGCACTTAGGCTGCAAATATTAAAACAATTTACCAACAGAAATGGCAAATTGATTATTTTGCCAATATAATTATTTGTCTATGGGTTATGGCACCCCTTTCCCCGCCGAAGGAGCGTTCTTGGGCCTCCATTATCGGACCCCTAAAACAATGCACACTTAACAGGCATTAGAGGTATCTGTATTATAGATATTCTAAGTTCCCTGAAAAAGAATATGAAGATCGATATTCGAATATGAGAGTACCGCAAGTAGAGCACGTCATTGTATTCGTAGAGAACGTCTTGCCATTAAGTAGCCGATTTGCAAGACTTTTGTCAGAATTTTATCCAAGCAGATGATTTGTTTGTCTATGGTCACTGTTACAATAGTCAAGGATATTCCTCTTCACATTCAGTTATTTATAGTGCTAATGAATCATAGAAGTACTAATGAATAGACTCAGACACCCGGTCACCAGTGAACTAAATCAATGGCCGTTTGTTAGTGGAAAGTATAAGAAACCGTGGTTCAAGTTGTGTGGTGTACCACGCACTTTGCATCAGAGGTAGAAGCATCTGGGCATCAATACCAAATAGTTTGTAGATTAGGAGATTGGAAAGGGGGGGGCAGGGGGGCACGCTCTTAGGCGCAAGATAGTGCCATACGTTAGAAACTTCGGTTGAAGACCCCTTAATATTAAGTGTCCATGAGAGACAGAGGGGGAGCTAATAATTGTTTGCAAAGTGCGATTTTGCTGAAATTGTGAGGAAATGGTTTAGTCACAAGGGGATAATTTGATTGTTTTGACCATGAATTATAATTTTTCTATACCGTGCTGTATGCTGGTAGCACTCACATCAGATTTGGAACAGTTTTCATACGTTCATACACTTACAATTATTTCTATTTTTTACTATTGTTATATATTAATTATTAAGTAGTGGAGCTTTAGTTGTATTAATTTGTATCACTTTCTGCTGTTTCTACGATAGAAAACTGATCAGCCTTTCTTCACATTCTTTGATGGTGCTTGTAAACGCAAACAGATCGTATGTTATATTCAATTGTGTTCTATTAATACTCCATCTATCCTTTTCCATCAGGCTCTGGAAGAGAAAGCTAAGACTATTTCTGGAGTAATGCAATGGCCATATATAGCGGTGGCAAAGTCTCTAGAGGTTATTCCCCGTACCTTAATTCAGAACTGCGGTGGAAATACGATCAGAACGTTGACTGCATTAAGGGTAAGTCCCCTTCATACGTAATGTCATTGTACAGATAACCACGGTAGTTCGATTCGTAATGTCGAGTGTTGGTCTCCAGCTAATTAGCGAAATGATATGACGAGATGTGGCCATAGATGGTGGGAAAACCCACTGTTCATTGGAGCATCCCCTATGGGGGGTCCTCTGTTGACCATGTTTAGCGCACAGAATGTCATTGTTTCATTGAACTAACGTTTAAGAAGCAGTTGTTTTTCAGAACTTGCGCGAAACAGTCCGAGTGTGCTTGTTCAATTCTTGTATTAGTAGATTTGTGCTTTGAGATCAGTGTCGGCAATAGGCACTCCCGCTAGCCCATGTTATTGTCTGAATATCAGCTCAAGCAGCTGATTTTTGTGGGAGAAAATCACATAGGCTGGAAAATCTATTTTGTTTTCACACCGAAATCATGCTCGGGTCTCATGACTTTTCTATTAGAAGATCATGTCATATTTCAGTGGGACAACTTGTAGACACTAAGAATTTGAAATTTTGGCATAGTTTGTCCTTGTATAGCCCTTTTAGTCGTCAATTCTGCAGAAGAATAATATCAGATGGGCGAATTGATTATAACAATATCGATGAGAATTTTTATGTCTATGTCAACTAGCTTCGAACAGTTTTGTATATACTTAGGATTCTGTCCAGATCATTTCAATTGATGTGAATTCGAGCTCTTGAATATTGTCTAGACACGACGCAAAAGTCCAGTGTGACAGCTTGTTGGTTTCACACCAATTCGCCTCATTGCATAGACTACAGCACAGTTTAGGGCTTATTGCATAAATCAAGGCGAAAAGGTCTTTTATTTTAGTGGCGCTCGGTGGAGAACTGCGCTTAAAAGCAGAAGACCGCGGTCAAAGCGAATAAAGTCGTAGCTTGCGGTAGCGTGCAACAAGTAACAGACGGGCTGTCCGTTATTACGTTAGCATTTTGCTTACAAATCTAGTTATAATAAAATTGGTCGGACCATTTTATAGCATCAAAGACCATTCAACTTCTTGACAAGCCTGTTTCGTGAACACCATTGTTCACTCACCAAGAAAATAAAACGAGGAATATTATCGATAGCGCAGTTGAATACGGCACTGTGTTTAGTATTCCTCGTTTTATTCTCCTTATGAGTGAACAATACTGTTTACGAAACAAGCTTGTCGAGAGCAAATAGTAGTTCTTATAATATATATATATATATATATATATATATATATATATATATATATATATATATATATATATATATATATATATATATATATATATATATATATATATATATATATATATATATATATATATATATATATATATATATATATATATATATATGTATATGTATATGTATATATATAAGAGAAAGAATCAGAAATATACTTCACTTAAATTATAGACGTTACGATAAATATCTTCACTGATGAAGATATTTACCAAAATGTCTATAATTTTAGTGAAGTATATTTTTATTCGTTCTCTTATATACTATGCGAATGTGGCTCTGATTCAGTGATACATATATATATATATATATATATATATATATATATATATATATATATATATATATATATATATATATATATATATATATATATATATATATATATATATATATTTAAATATAATTTCCCTTCCATTCAATTTCAAATGCTATCCATTGTAAGTCCAGTTTCATTGTGTAAAGTGTTCTATTCTCGTAAGTTAATTAGATATTGTTCCTTTGTTTTTATCGTTATATATGCGCTGTATGTACCTGGAATGTTATAACTGATGAAGGCTTGTGCCGAAACGTTTTAAAAGTTGGAATTTTTTCTTGAGGGTCTATTTATGTCTTTAAAAATTTCTTTATGATTGGAGCTATTTGAGTGTATATATATATATATATATATATATATATATATATATATATATATATATATATATATATATATATATATATATATATATATATATATATATATATATATATATATATATATATAGAAGAGCTCAGAATATTATGAAGAAAAAATATGCCATGGAATTGGCTGTTTCTGCATTTTTGTATTGACGAAAAGCTGACAGAGTGAAATTGCACCTATACAGATTTGTTTATAAGGAACCTAGCCCAAGGTCTTGTTCTAAAATTTCCTTATTTTTACACCTCTGTTGGCCACATTATTGTATATATGTTCCCAGAGTCCAGAAAAAGTTCCAACCTTCCCCCTGCTGTAAAATCTAAGCTTTCTTCTTTAACGACAATCAAAGCTCGCTATAGTTCTTGAACTCTGAATTGTGCATGTCTCGAAAAATTTTTACTGTAGCAGGGCTGTGTCTTTCACAGCCGATGTCACATTAAGGAAAATTTTGCTGAAACTGGATTGTTGATATAAATTACCAAACCTTCCTCAAATACGACATAGAAAGCAAAATCTTCCTCCGGCTCAGAACCGCGGAGCCGTGACTTTTTCTGGACTCTGTATGTTCCTATATAGTTCTTAAAATTATACTGCACATTTAGTGCTGTAGATACTGTATGTGTTCAATGCTAAGACAGGGCACTATGGACACAGCAGGTGTCAACAGAAAACACTTGTTGCAAGTGCAAGTATTACACGCAATTTGTGCGTATTTGTCTTCTGAATTCTCGATATTGTTGTGCAGTGATAAGGATCGTCAAAAAACTGAACAGTTTTTTAGGGATTTTGACGTTAGTAGTACAAGTTCGTTAGATTTTTTAGCCTTCTACATGTGGATCCCTTATAAAGCGGCTCCTTATAGAATGAACGTTTTGTCGTGAGCCGTGAATTATTGAAGAATGAAAGAAAACTAAAATACAATATAATTTTAAGATATTGCATAGCGATTTGTGAAATATAACCAAGTTAGGAGCTATTTGAATGGCCAGTTAAGGAATTGGCGATTGCTAATGGTTCTGTAGACAATAGAAAATATTAAAATGGATATGTTTGTAAAATTTGTCTTGACATTAGTGTTTGGTTAGATTTTCTCAAAAAATTATGACGCTGTGAAGGACGCTCAATTCATAATTAATAAAGCTGTTCTGATAGCTCTCCTTACAGCGGATTTCAGTTGCCCAAGATTTGATTATCTTTGCCAGGCACATATTGATTAGGAATTTGGAAAGTTTTAGAAGCCAGTTGTGCTCGTAAAACGCTTAGTGTGGGCGAATTTTAAAGAAACGATAAGATTTTCGTGGTACATACCCCACCACTGTTAACGAGAATGGAAAGTCAAGCAACTAATTTGGTTTACAGCACTCCATAAAAGTCTGTCTTTGCAGGTGGATGTTGGTTCCTTCTAAGATTATCTTTAACTTTGACGTGATTGTTATTGTAAAACTATAGTTAGCGACACTAATGTCGATGACACCGTATCAACATAAGCGTTCAACGTGGGCTTATGTTCATCTAAGATCGACTGCAGCTGCCTCTCGACCGAAGTTAATTCCTAAGAGTACTTATTATGGTCATGAGAGTAAGATAATTCCGTAAAGTCCGTTGATGGAATCACTTGCAAAGTAATGTTAGATAAGGCAATAATGACGTTGATCTAAAAAGGAGAATTGAATTGAATGATAATGCATGAAACCCCATATTCAACTGGTTAGATGAATTGCTTTATGATGCATAGTTCAGTGCCGATTCATTAGCAAAACCTTGCTGTTCCTCTAGATTGGGACTGTTAAATCAACATGTTGAAAATTTTTCTCTCAATATAAGAGTGTTGTTTATTGCGAATTAGGATTCATTGCAGAACTACCTAAACCAAGGACAAAATGCTTTGCTCGTGTTTTGGGGGAGGGCTGTTCGAATGTTTTGGGCAGAGTGTTATGACATATATAATAGTTTTTGTTTGATAATTGTATACCCAATACATTTTTGCATGGTTTAATTATTTAATAGCAGGTTTATAATTCTTGTAGGCAAAACACGCCGAAACAGGCAACGTGTGTTGGGGAATCGATGGAGAGAAGGGGGCGATTGAAGACATGAAAGAGCTTGGCATATGGGATTGCTATTCTGTCAAAGTTCAAACCCTGAAAACTGCTATGGAGGTTAGTATTGTTCGATCTTTACATCATTGATGATTACCACTGTTAGTTATCTCGCACTAACGCGTGTTCGCGTCTAAAACCTGTTAATGGAACGAGCACAGATTATTGACAGTTATATAGAAAGCTTTCCTACGCAAACGCTCAGAAATAAAGAATTTCCTCTCTTGGAATCTTACTTGCTTTCTGTAAACTAATGCGGCACAATCGGCTCATCTATTGCTCGGTGCTATTGCGTATTTCCTAAGGCTACAGATTCTTGGCCGTTCTTTACGGACAGTTTATCTTGGATTTTCTGATTATAGGCTCTATTAATTACTAAGAAATTTCTTTTTGTGCCTTCATAATGATGGTCTTTCGAGCTGTCTTTCCTGATAGTTAGTGTTTGACACATGTTGTCAAACATATCGTGCCCTCCCTTTTAAAATGGATCTTTCCTTTCTCTCCCCTTTTAAAATCGACCTGACCCTTGCAATTGTCTAGCGAGATGACCACATGAAGTTACTGGTGCTTGAAAGTTCATTTACAATACGCTTGTTTTATGGGATACAAGTATATAGATACATACATGAGGCTCGACTCGGGCAAAAACTAAGAACAGTCAAGAAATTAAGACAGGCTGAGCATCAAAAGTGAACTTGAAAAAGCAGGTTTTACTAGAGATCCTTTTTAGTAAACTGTAAACAACTGGTCGTTTAGGACATTTCACTTTGCGTACACTGTAATAGTGCATAGAAACTAATTCAATTAGACAAAGGACCGCGAGTCAAATATGAAGAATGTATTTAATGAGACGCTTTGTAAAATATGACCAGTCCAGCTTACTGATTCTATCAGTTAAGATGGCGACTTCAGAATGAGATTTTAAAAAGACAGAATTTCTCCGGGTTCTTCCTTTGTGCTGACGATAGTTTGTTGGCCTCATTGTCGTTCCGTTATGTTACGGACTATTTCTGTATAATTTTACTGAAGTCTTTTCTGTTTTCACTTTCTTTACCCGGACTAATAAATGGAATGCTGTTTGTCATTAGGAAGCCATATTTTTATATAGACGCCCGGTTCGAATAAAGGGAAATCCAGGGCTATAAATAGTAAAACAATGTGCAGGAGTGTGGCGACTATTCAAGTCAATAAGGTAGTTGTATGACGTTTCTTTGTGTTCTGGCCGGCGGCGACAGCTTGATTTTGTACTTGTATTAACTGTTTTCATGGGGTTTAGTGGTATCAGATGCCATTTTAACGCAGTATGTAGAATTATTTGATAGTTATTTGTTGAAAGTCTGTCTTCCTGCATCCAGTTTATTTTTCCACTTTTAATACCCAGGGATGGAATTGTGCCCACCTTAGTTCATATTCACTTCCAACATTTCGTTAGTGACATTTCCTTGTATCCCTAGTAATGTCTATAAATCACTTCCCACACAACGTGTATAGCGTTTCATGTTTGTCTCGGGATCGTCTACGTCTTTGCAGAAGATTTTGGAAACGATCAATAGTTCAGATTGGTGGGCAAACTTTATGGAAGCAGATAATACACCTCTGTCTGCTGCCTCAGCCGCGGTAAAAACCTGCACATAAGGAGCAATGATTTTGACATGAGCCTCTTCATGTTCTTATGCAAACGAGGTAGTTCGAGTAATCAAGATAGTCTTTGTCCCTTTTGACCCTTTTGACCCTCCTTTCACTGTTATGAATGTAATGTTTTTGAAAGGGGCTGATTAGCAAACAGGTTGAATTTATTCCTCAGTGTATGACAGTTTAAACTATTCATAGGAACCTCGTTTGAATGCCAGGCTGAGTAATTGAAATAAATATCTACTACCTCAGCCTGAATTTTCTTAATAAATTAAGATTCTTACATGCGGGTTTTTCCCATCTAGTCTCTTTCATAACTTTTAGTTCATTAATAATATATTTGCTCGCTTTGGAGAGTAAAACTGGAAAAGGGTTAGATGGTCCCATGCAGCCAGTTATCCGATGGAACGTTCGACATGATATTAAACCCGGCTTAATTTGCAATTAATTGTTACTTGCTGTTTGAGATGAGTAGACTGTGCTTGTTTTCACCCCCCCCTCCCCAGTTTTTCATATATTCCACGTATTTTTTTTAAGAAAGTGTCTTATTAGAAAGTAGTTCTCAACTATTGGTAAGTTGAGAAAGTTCATTGCTGAAGTTTTTGAGACGTGAGAAGGTTAATAAATTGATATACATTAGAAATGTAGTGTTAAGCAAACTTAAACATTCTTGCTAAATAGGTCTTGAGAAAGTTTTGGTTTCAGCGAAGAATGTTTTAGTATTAGAGATAAAAAATCTTCTTATAAAGAAAAACATGTACCTCATACATAAGAGTATAAATGCTGCCCTTCTTACGTGAAGGATCACTGACTCTAAAGTGAGTTAACATTGATCAGCAAATGCTCAACATTAACTTTTTTACATGACCTTACAGTTTTTCCTTTCTGTGGTGGAGTACGGATTTCGAATGGGTATTGGAATGTCAGGGGAAAGTGAGAATTGGATTTTGAGAGACTGTTTTGGTGGTCTGTAACTCTTGACAGTTCTGGGATTGTCTTTGTGACAACACTAACTTCTTCCTTCACAACTTTGCTTCTGGCTACACATTAACTTTGGAAATTGTGCGTTGTATTCTCCAGCAACTTGTTATAATCCGAAATATCACATTTGGCATGTTGTTAGCTTGTAGGTTTTAGCCTGGCTTGAGTCAACTTATCAATAGTTTGAACAATCTTCTTATTGGGACAATGAAATACTTTGCCCTTCAATATAAGTGGTTATTGTTTGTTTGATGCGAGTAGTCAATGCTAACATAACTTCATTGTCCTGATACTGTTGGAAGTCAAAGTCATGAGTTTTCAAATCTGTTATAACTGTTTGTTCCAAGAGCGTAAGAAAACAAACAATCCTCATTTGTGGTGCAACCAACTGATTTCGCATTAGCAGGACAATGTATTGCGGCCGAGAGTTCTTCACTGTGTCACAGTTATGACATTTTTACTACTCGTTGACGACCCGGTCATCTTGTTGTCATGCAAGTACTCTTAAACTTTCATAGACAATGAGCAAATGATCTGTACTTTTTATGCACAATCGCGGTGTGCGTGCCGGGCGTACAGACCACCGTATCAGCCTTTGGCTGACAATTGACTACCTTGAGAAGTACCCTTGGCGCACGATGAACGTAGAGATACCGGTACGCTAGCTTCAATTGCTAAGTCAGAGAGCGTCTAACACTTTCTCTGTAAAACTGGTTTCTTGTGGAGTCAACACTGTCCGGTCATCTGGCTCGATTGGATGCTAAAATATCAACGTCCCTTTGTATTATTGAACTGTATTTAAGCCTCGACAGAGCTGTTCTCACGTAAGGGTACTAAACTGTGGATTGATCTTTCCATTGAAATCAAATCTTTCAAAAATTACGAAATATTCAAAAATCATAATTGCAATATAAAAGTGAAGTCCTGGTTCTTTTTTGCTTGCTATGTTATACATACCTTTAGCTTTAATTTATTCATTTTAATTTTTTTGTCTTTTAATGTTTTATGGTTGCATTGTACATAAGATTATTTAGATTTTTGTTTTTTTTTTCAGTTGGAGTTGTTTATATAATTATTGTAACATTTTAGCATGGCCCACTGTAAATCAATTCTTAGATTGACTTGGCTACTGTGCATAAAGTATTGGGCTCTTTGGATCATAATGCCGGCAATCATATACTGTGAGATTTTAGAAGAAATGAAGACAGTTGTGTTTCCTTCAACAATCTTGGTAGAAATATATTTAGTATTCACGTAGACACGAGTTACATGATGCAAGTTGAACAACAAATATTTTGCTTCTTTAATTGTCTATGGATACAAATTAGATTTCATGTCAAAATGGTTGTTGTAAAAGACTTTTGGGACCGAGCGGGGCACTTCTTGTCCCCTCTACCCCTCTTAGGAAAGGCAAGAGGAGCACTCTGCTCTCCCCCCTCCTCTTTAAGCATCGTTTGTTATTACTTTCCAGTGGTCCTAATTGATGTAAAAACCCTTTTGTTTCTTGCAGACTGCTATGCTGTTGCTAAGAATTGACGACATCGTTTCTGGTTCCAAGAAGGCCGGAGGAAAAGAAGGCACTGAAAGTGGTGCAGCTCCGACCGACGAATCAAAAGCTGATTAGAATGTCTAATTTGAACAAACCACAGACTAGATATGGAATTATTAACGTTTCATCATGAGATTTGTTAGTGATCAAGCAGTTCGTTCGTTGGATCAAAATTGCCTGACTGTTTCCTCGAAGACCCTAAATGATGGGAAGGTGAGCAGATTTTGGACAACATTCTACAATAGACCATAAAAGAAGAGAAGACCCTTATGGTATTCACTGTTGTACAAAACATTCTAAGTGTTACAATCCATGTCAACAGACAAACTAGGTATTCAGTTTTTTCGTTGGTCCTCGTTCTTACTAAGATGGGATGATATTACCCTTAAGTCTACACGCAACATATACTGCTGGACTTGATTAGTTGTGGGGGCACCTTAGGCCTGAAAAAAATGCGCATGTATCTTTCATAAGGGCTGCGGGTTCTTAATGTACAAGTATTTTGCTATTTGTTCTTTGAAGCGCTGGTGGTGTTATTTCACATACTTTCCAACGATCCATCCTATCTACAACAAAGTCGATTCTTTCCAACATAATAAAGAAGAAGGGCCACGGATAAGGGGATGTGTCCCCAGCACCCAATCTTTTGTTCCTCGCTCCTTTGCCCTTCTAGCTCTCCACTGCCCTTCTAACTGTTGGAGGCTGTATCATTTTTACGTTACTCAGTTAACTCTCTTGTTGTAGAGGCACTCACTAATTGTGGGGGCCTTCCCATTAATCTTTTAGTTCTACAGGGTTCTGCCCTCGCTGCTTGACTATTGATTTTCCACCTTAATTCCCTGGCCAGTTGTCGTGTGTCACTTTTACATAGTTTATTCCTTCATGGGTTTGTATTGTAAAACGATTATGACTGTGTTTCCTCAACTATGAAGGGTTATGAGAACAATGATTAGCTGAAATCACACCCTTAGTCTCCTTTTCATCTCTTTCCCCTCATTCTCTCTCACTTCGTCATCCTGTTTTTCTCTCTCCTTCTTTGTCTTCTCTTTCTATCCCTTGTTGTTTTCCCCTCCCCCTTCAGATCATCCCTCTCACCCTCTAATCATGCACCTCTTCTCCGGCCATATCTTTTCCGCCTCATCATCTCTCCCGTCTCATTACCTTTCCCTCCTCGTCATTTCTCCCCTGATCATTGTTTTTCTGATTCGTTCACTTTCTTTCATTAACTAGAAATTCATTCGCACTTTTGTACTCCTAAGGTTGATGTATCATCCAATGGGGGAAGTAAAGGACACGTGGTTTGTGAGAAATTCGTAGGAAATCTAAACAAACCACCTTATACTCCTCGAGACTGACCTTGCTAATAGTATTTGAAATTTGCTCCGATTTTTAATTAGTCAGTTCACTCTGTTTCCGCGAGGAAAAGGAAAGCTGTTCATATTTTTATACCAAGTTGATGCTAGGATGTCAAAAGACTTCGTAGATGACCAAGGTTGCCTCACTACCCATACTTGAGGTTATCTCAATAGTCATTGGCGAGGTCGTTCTATTATGCTATGCGTAGAAGTCATGGCACACTAGAGTTGGAATACACATAAACTTTGAGCAGCACAGATTCTGTTTTTTGGTACTCTTTCGTTTCTTATGAATGGGGATGAGGTTTATTATTTTTTTAGAATTTTTCCAGCCCTCGGAGCATGTTAGAACCCCCCCCCCCCCCGCTTATCAATTTTAGGGACCAGGGTGTGAAAGAAAACAAAGATGATGCAAACAGAACCATTTTTACGAATTAATTTGATGACCTTTGAAATGATGCCAAGATTTCTCTGAGGCTAATTTGTGCATTCCATTGATGTCGTTTCAATTTTATTCTTATTCTACAACTAGCCAGACAAAGTTTTAGAAATTTCCCCCCCCCCCTCCTCATTTCTTAGAGAACAAAGAGTATCTGCGAATCGCGGCATCCAGACAGAACAGATTCCAAAGTAAGAGATAACAATGAAGAAACCACGTCAGTTTTCCGCGTAACACATCATGTTTTCTCGAGCTGTGTTTTACATTATGAAAAGACTGCATCAGTTCTATGCTTAAAGCTATCAAATTACGATTAAAAAACTTCTGGAGAAAGCTAGAAATCAGGCTGTCTCTACAGGATGGCGAAGTTTAACTTGCCGTAGTATTTAAGCACGACCTCTAAATACATAGGACACGAACTTAATTAACTCTCTATTTCTGTACGAGCTAAGACATATAATATCTCTCTATGCTTTTTTACAAAACTATTTACCTACATTGAACGAACAATCACTTCTAGATCATTATAGATGGATGACTAACAACTGTTACAAAAAGCAATCAACTTTCATCTATTAGCACGTTGGAGATACACATACCTCGTTGATTAATGCAAGCGACTGTGGGCATTTAACAAACTGTACATATGCTGGCAAATTTCTAATCAGCTTCCAGCGTCATTTATGCAAAAAATCTCTGTTCATCATATTAGCCGTGTGTCCTTTCGTGAATATTATGAGAAAAATTTCCAGAGTTTTCCGCGAATCTAGTTCGATGGGTGCCTATTCTCGGTGCAATATGAGGTAACGGTTACCTCGCATTGCTGAACTGTTGTGACAACCAACTTTCACGAGGAAAGAAATTGGTAATAAGCAGGAAAGTTTCAATTATAAAGAATCGTCTGAATTGTCATACTTCAACTGAATTCATAAAATGGTTGTTAAGGAATTGTTTCTATGATCTCTTCAAAATGTGTATTACTTTGCATAAAGTTTGGAGTTGGGACATTACAGGGCATTCTGCCTCGTATGGAATTCGTCTTTTGGAGATATCGGTTAATTGTTAGTGAAAGAGAAAAGGAAAGAGATTCCACGGGTTACCGTGGATTCTTCGCTGTCGCGAAATGGTGTGGGTAAATGCTGAGTAAACTAGTTCAAAATGACTATATTTCTGGCTTCCCTGCAATATGGGTTGTCTAGATAGTGATCAATACATCATTCTTTCATAGCTAAGCCCCCTAGACGATTCCTCAAAAGACCAATCAGAGCATCTTATTCATAATCAATCCCCCATTCACAACTATATAGACAACCATGGTCCCCTCTTTTAAACGGGACCATAAAACAACCATGCCCCCTCTTTTGAACGGAACCATCTCCTACTGCTTATGTCTCCGTGATGAATGGACGCTTTGCAGTAAATCCCCACATATGAGAACCTAAACAAATAACCTACAGGCTCTTCTTTTTGACTTTTGCACACTGTAAATAACAACCTGTTTTATTCTGATAAAATAAATCGGTTCCTATAGCAAGATGAAAAGATTGGACTTTGGTGCTTGAAACTTTCAGATTTTCAAAGGTAAGGTAAAATCATTACATAGATCTTCAGTTTTACGTGCTCATCAATCCTAAATGTATGTAAAAGCACAAGAATTGATAGTTGTTGTTTTCGGTTCAATAACGGTTTAATAAAATGAATGTTATAATAAGAACATTGATGCATTAAAAATAGCTAAATTGCTTACTAAATAGGGACCCTGTTCAGCTTGACCCTCAAAAAAGTAGGTTCTATATGCGGGGGTTTACTATATCCACACGTAATAGGAATGCGATATAGGCGAATGGATGGGTGATGGCTTGATTTGAAGAATGCATAACGAACCAATGGCAAACTAGTCCACCCCCGTTGTCTGTGACGTATTCATCTAGATACTTGTGCATCTCTGCAGGCTGTTACTACATCAACAATGTAATGCCATATGGCCTGTTTTCTATTCGATCGTATAAAGTACAAGGATAAAAAATACTCCAAAATACAGGAAAGTCTACACTAAAGGTGCAAGCTGGCCTTTGCAAGAAACTCGGCAAGAGTTTCGTTTCTGTTCGTGCTAAAGATTGCTCGAGCAGATGTATGATTTTCCTATTTGTACGGATTTGTAGCTTAGTTTTAATAACATCCTCTTTTCATAACAGCTAGAAACTCTTCTGATCATTCTCTTATGAGGAAAATAATTATTTGGCGAGAATTTGGAGCAGCACCTGTGAAAATGTGGTGCACAAACATATTTTCTTACAAGGACATGTGTGCATGGAACAAAGAAACTGTGGTCTGGAATCCTATCAGTAATATTTGAAATTTTCTAAGGGCCTAAGCAAATCCGATATATCACATTGAATAGCCTCGGTTATGCATTCTAAAACGATGACATATTTTAACAACAAGGTTTACAGGGGATCCTACTCGCAGTCTTGTTCTCAGTGCCAAGTTGTGCGCAGGAGGAATAAGCAAGTTGGAGGTGCATGGTGCAGTCTTGATTGTCCAAGTGCACTGCACGCTATAAAATTTCTAAGTTCACATCTTCGCAGAGTTGAGATCTTTTCCTCAAACATGTGAGGCACTTTTATGCCCCATAAAATATCACACCTAAATGTTCTATGGAAATGTCGGAGGGGAGGAGGCACGGGGTGGGAGGGAAGATGTAAGGAAGATACTTCTGAGATAACTTTCCAGTTGACAACGATCACCTTGTAACCGATGAAATTACTAGTTCTCCCATGGTGACGTCACTTGTGATGAACAGAACTCTATTTATCAGCTCTAGCAGATGTTAATTGAGTTGAATTAAGAGATTTGAATAGCAATGGGCGGTGATCATTCTCACGTTTCGTCGTAACATGAAACGGTTGCCAAGTTCCATGTCAAATAACGAGTTACCGGTGGCAGAAATACGGAGGCAACTGACCTAGAGCTTAATCTCAATCAGTCAAGATTCAATCCAGAAAATATTTAATATCGAGCGGATACGGTGAAACTGAATATTGAAGGAAACTTATCAACAGCCGAAGATACGAAGATTACACATGTCTTTTGTCGCGATAGGTTTACTCACAATCGAATGGTTATATTATCTATGCATTGAAGGACAGCAAACTACAGAATCAATGTCTTTCAATCGTCCTTGCAAGTAAATGCGCCACACCCCATTATTGCGAGCGAGCATTGTGGACTAGTTTGCCAATGTGAGTGCAACAATGCCTTCTATAAATCGTCTCACTTTCCGATGCATGAATTAAGTTATCAACATCTATAAAATCTATATGTACACTACTTCACATGGTATACAGGTGCCAAATACGACGTCGAGCCTTACCTAGTTTAGTTCAGGATCGTAATTGGCTCCGTATGAGAATGAGTGTGGCCAAATCACCCCTCATTGGGGTATCAGAGTGCAGGTCCCATCCCCAGAAAGAAGCCTAGTGTATACACCCAACACTAAAAAACCTCCAACCTTCTACCCCACAAAAACCTCTGATAACAGTCTGCTAAATAAAAGCAGATGGAGCAATCTTCAATAGTGTTTTACGCTTGAAGATCTCTGGCTTTCTGTTCCGTGATTGGCTCCTATACATTCCAGATAACTAATTTTAAGTCATTTTAACAAGGGCAGGCAAAAATGCCTCTTACAACGATGTTTCACCACTATATTTCCAACCTAAATTACTGCCATCATAAATGAGCGCCAACGAAAGTTGCTCAGTAATAGCGAAAAAATAGCCTTCACCCACCCTTTAAGAATTGACCCAGCAAAATTTAACTGAAACAAGAAAATGCCCCTTAAAGGGCATACTAGATTTACTTGACACATTTAATTTGTTACGCTAAATTCATTGGGTTTCACAAAATTCGTGTCTACTCATATATGGATGAAGATTGTACCTGCACGTGTAACCATGCCTTCAGCTAGACAAGTACATCACTGTAAGGAAATGTTGATAAAAACCTTGCGATTTTTATCCATATCGTGGACCCTCCTTGCAAACCATACCTGTTCCCGTACTCTTAGATCTATTGGCTTTAAACAGGCGTCCATGCGAAACAAAATACACACTTTTATAAAAATACTTACTTTTTCCCTGAGCCTCAATAATCTTTGATTTCTGGATTTTGAGCCTAAGATTATTCTTAACTCTCGTGGCGATTTTTGAACAACAGTATCTGTATGAACTACATCCTTATACTAAAGAGTGTCGCATCATACCATAATGATGCCCTGACCCGACAAGTGAACTCACACTTTTTTCGTGTTCTACAAAAACTTCAAATAACAAAAAAACCTAAATCTTCACGAAGCTTCAGCCTTGCATTATTCTTAAATTATTCTTAAATTTTAGCGATGTTGAATCTCAATATTCTGATAGACCATATTCCTATAAAAGTGTGTGATGGTGATCAGCTGTGGGCGTTATAAAATTTTTGGGGGAGGGCCACAGGTGGTGATCCTTGCCAACAACACCAATCATGAATCTTGCTGTTATGATTTACCCACTAGGAGCCCGGAACACAAGTTGACCCTTACACACAAACAGTCACACATGAACTGCTCAAGCTGTTTTTATACCTCAGGCCAACGATAAGAAACATGATTTATAAAGCAAAAATTCAATTTCCAATCACTGTAAGCTCTTCACCGCACCCGATACATAAAAAACTACCGTGTGACTGCTAAGAGGATTTCCGCGGATCTACATTCGAGGCATATTGTCACTAAGCAACTTCATCATTATAACTCGTTTTAAATGCTGATACGGGCAAGTGACCTGTGCAGCAAGAAGGTTGTTATTTACTTACTTAGGTCATGTAGCCACCCCATATGCTGCTAGCGTCTGTCAACTGTACTGGTTAACTGTAGTAGTTATCTTACACGTTATCGCTGTTGCGATGACCTCTGCGGCGCCGCAAGTGTTTATACGGAAGTGTGAGCGTCTGCTGTTATGCGCAGCATCAGACTAGTATTACTAAAGAAAGCACACGTTTTTTGTATACGAACTTTTTTTCGCTCAGTACTGAAACTTCTTAGCTATTTCATTATTTCAGTACTGAAACTTTGTCAAGACTTTCTTAGCAAGAGCATTCAAGCTTGTATAGCACTCAGTGTTGCAAAGTCAAACAGGCACAGCATAGCCGTCAAATGTTTGGGACCTCTAATCATGTTTGTTTTCTCCCAACCTAGCTGACCAATCAGCATGCAAAATGGGCCTAAATGTAGCTGCGGAGCACGTGTGTGGTGAGAATCCTGCATGATGATTGGTCAATTAGTTTGGGAGAAAATAGATCTGATCAGCCTCTTAAACATTTGGCGGCTATGCTAACAGGCACTACACAAGCATAACACTGAAACAAACATATTATCAAAGGAAATCTATACATATTTAACAGAGATGATGGGCTTGCCTAAAAATTGTATTTTCATATATTTATACTTTTTGAGAACTCTCTCAGGTCTCAACAAAATTTTTTCAGCGGTCGAGTAATGCTTTCCTATATAAACAACTCTCTTCCAAAAATGTATAGGCCAGTTCCTTTCTTTGGATGCACAATACAAAATGTTACATTCTAGTTTATAGATTTATCCTACACTCCTATGCCTCGGAGTTATGATAAAGGGGCAACATATAAGCAACATGATAAAATGGCGCTCTCACAAATAAACGAACAAAGAGAGTTGAGGTGAATCGCGCATACTACTGCACCCAGATCTATCGCGCCACAATAGAAAAATTCGCTATTCATAATGATAAGTAAGGATTTTGTATAGGGAATTAATACGTTTCTTTGATGCTGCGCAATAAAACTGCGTGCGCTAAAGCTTCTACGCATGGCCATAATAACACGAAGAAGCGTCACGTCATGTCTCAGTTGCATTTACCGTTGCAAATCTGTCTCGTCTCCTGCCAGTTTCAGCTATTCAAACACGAAATAACAACAATAGGTGCCCCATCTGAGCCCAGCTATAAACAGTCACATATAATACCTTATACATGTAATAGCTAAATGCCTTTAATATCGCTTGAGTATTTTCACAGTTCTCCACATTGTTTACCTGTCTAAATAGTGTTTCGTGCTTAGCATAGGACACGCAACGTTATCACTGGCCTTTGACCTTTACAATGCACGACATCGTGGCGGCACCTTGATCAACTTTCGTCGGAATTCAATGACGTATGGATCAGCGGAATAAATTGGCCTACCTAGCAGTGAGAACTTTGCGTTGGGTATGGTGGTCGTGTAAGACTTATTCCGTTGGTGGGTGTGAAAAGACCATGCATTTTCATAGGACTTGGTGAAACAATGAAGTACTGCAATATCTTCAAGTAGCGTGCCATCTCTTTCAAACGCCCTCTCTAATTTAAAAAATTGTGTTTGATTAAAACTTTCTTCTTTACTAAACGCTCGTCTCCAATAAAGGCTCCGTCCAAAATCTGTGGCATTTTATAAAGGCCCTGGGTTACCGTAAGGGGAAAGCTGAATTGTCCACATAATAACTATAATGAAATTTATTCAGTACAAATTCAGACAGTTACGCCTAACGTATACGGGCAACATTTTTGTTTCAAACACCAAGATTTCTATGTTTGAAAATACGCTGCCCGTGCGCGCTGCTCATAGACAGAGTTTTGTTTCCCAGATTATTGGCGTGATGAAACTTCTAAATCTGAAACACACATGTTGCCTGCGTGCGCTAGGCTTTAAGTTGTGAGGACAGAAAATAGAGTTTACAAGAATACTCTTGAACTTCTGTGTGTACGGATCAACCTAATGTCCCAAGCCCTTAAAACTGAGATATACATTAATTCTTTTACGTAAACGGACTTTCTTGGGACATCCACGGAATCTGGTTCATGCATCACAGACTGTGTGGCAATCAATATCCTGATTAACGACTGGAAAAGAACTCTCTTTGACGCTCGAAGCCTGGTCACACGTGCTGATTTATCTCGCTTGACCTGCACCTACAATTCTAATTTAGAGGCCCTCACAAGTGACAGTGTTCAATATAGTCAGGAGCAGTGTTTGTGGGATACATAGTGGAAGAAAGATACTGAAACAAGCCATGCCTAAGACATTTGATTTGTAACATTTTGTGTATAATCCAGGTCGTTTTTAGGGCAAAGAGAAAAAGGGCACGTCCGCTCTTGACAAGGTAATTGCTGTCCACTTGGAGAGCCTAGTATTAAGAAACCCAGACACTATTAATCAGTATTTTTGGACCATTAAATGGCTCCGTTCTAAGGAAGTACATTGAATGTTTCTCCTACTTTACGCAGCATTCTAATGCTGCCATTATTAGGGATCGATCAGGCTGTGCTATGCCATTTTACCGTTTTCTACCTTGGACAGGCTATGGTCGGCCGCCCATATACGCGGTCCAGTTGGACGCTGATGTCCCTGACAACAGCATATCTCGTATCAGGGTTTCTATAGGCGTCTTGCCAACCAAGCGTACAAAGAACACCTGTTCTATCACACTTTGGTTCACAGTGCGTATAGAAGGGAGCCTGAGTAACAGCTTACCTAGACGACTTGGTTGCGTTGGGTATTGGCTACGCATATAATCCTCCAGTGCGCACTGACATTTTTCTTGCAGGTTCTCAATATAGGTTGGATCCGAAAGGCCAGGTGCATCTAGAAAGGAATAGGATATCATTCTAGGTGATTGCAGTAGTTAAAATAAAAACCTTTCTTCAGCTTTCCTGTAATATTCAATATCGTTGTTTCAATCTAACCTAAATCTGATACCACAAATCGATTTCATTAGACAGTCGTTGACTCTTTTCTTAGATCTACATCCAACAAAGCGTTACTAGAGGACGAACATTTCCCAAAAGTAATTACAAACAATGTAAAAGAATGAAATTGTTATTAATACGTTTAAACCCTGTTTTGTGAGAAGTCTGAAAATGCCCCTGAACGATATTTTTGCGTAGTATGTTATGTCGCCAAAGGTTTTGGTCCAATACTACTATCAGCTTCGTTCATAACTTGTATATTTTATTATTGTTGAAGGAAAGAAAACCCTATGCACTGCTTCCTATTCCAAGAAGGTTCTAAATTATTTAAACTTTGGAGCTTTATCTATCAAACAATCTACGTTCTCACTTGGGTCTCTAGTATTTGGAGTTGAGACTAATGACTCTATCACATGATTCCAGACCAAGGACTCTCTGAAACTAAAGATGAATCTACCAGCCATGACAGAGAACAATTGTGCAAGTAACAGAAAGAACAATACCGGTACAATTCTTTTCAATTTCCTATCATGTTACACATTAGCAGAAATCAGGCAATGAATTCAGATATTCGTCTGTCTTATGAGCAAGAATATTTCCTAAGAGCAAACATCTATACTTAGGGCAAGCATCAGTGCCCTGAGTATTCCTGCGTAGAGAGTAAGCATGTTTCCTTAGGACAAGCACCTTTTCTTGGAGCAAGCGCCCTTCCTTAGAGTAAGCGCCTTCGCTCAGAGCAAGCGCCTTTCCTTAGCAGTATGTTTCCTCCGGAGCAACTATGTTTCCTCACAACAAGGACTTCTCTTTACAGTATGCATCTTTCCTTAGAGCAAGCGCCTTTCCTTAGCAGTATGTTTCCTCCGGAGCAACTATGTTTCCTCACAACAAGGACTTCTCTTTACAGTATGCATCTTTCCTTAGAGCAAGCGCCTTTCCTTAGCAGTATGTTTCCTCCGGAGCAACTATGTTTCCTCACAACAAGGACTTCTCTTTACAGTATGCATCTTTCCTTAGAGCAAGCGCCTTTCCTTAGCAGTATGTTTCCTCCAGAGCAACTATGTTTCCTCGCAACAAGGACTTCTCTTTACGGTATGCATCTTTCCTTAGAGCAAGCGCCTTTCCTTAGCAGTATGTTTCCTCCAGAGCAACTATGTTTCCTCGCAACAAGGACTTCTCTTTACGGTATGCATCTTTCCTTAGAGCAAGCAACTTTCCTTACAGTAACCATACTTCATTAGAGCGAGCATCTTTCCTTAAAGCAAGATTCTTCCGTAGAGGAAGCATCTTCCCTTTAGCATTCTGAGTAGACCTATGAAAATGAATGTCTGCTAATGCTATATCTTCAATGAAAAACTTGATATCTTTACTATGTTTGATTGTATACAATTGCCTAGGAAATATTTTTCGCAGAAAAGCAGTTTCTACTAAGGACTAATATGGTTGAATAAGAAAGGTGAAAGGAAGGAATACCCCCAATGCTTTCTTGCAACCAACACTTGCTCTTAGAAGCGCCAAGGTGAACACATCATACCTTAATTAATAAGAAAGTCATGCTACATTGCAAGTCAACAAATTCAACTCTGGCTACACGCTAAGACCTCAAAAAACGAAAATCCTAGCAAAAATGAGTTCTCTTATTTTGAATGGAATTTGGAACACAAAACGTTCAGAATTTGAAAAAAACCGATAGTTCAAATTCTATGTAATATTAATCTAATTTCATCACAGTGGGACTTTGACAAACTTAGTTTTGATGGAATTTGTTATATCCGACAAACTTTCAATTAAATTTCTAGAGCTATAAACAAGACAATAGTATGAGCATGATCATCCAATTAATTCAATAGATACAGACACCCTGTTGATCTTTTTTTAGAAGCAGGAATTATATTAGGTACATGGGGCCTGCCTCAAAAGTTACAGTGGTTATATCAGTCGTCCTAATATCGAACTTGTCCGGGCGGAACCTTTATCACAACAACACACGGGAGCAAATAGATATGGTTTGTATCTCATAATGACGTCCGGGACTGTTGCCCCGAATAAAACTTCTACCTTTGAATGAGCATTGCCTTTCTCTGCTAACATTCTATCTCTCGTAAGACGATACTCTGCAATATTGCAAACACCAGCGTTATTTTCCCATTAAATTTTACCAGAGGTATCCCAGATAACGCAAATTTTTATGTTAAAGAGCAACGCTATATAGCTTGTCATGGCAATGTCTCCCTTACCCGCACAGCTCATGCTTGCTAATCGCTATTAGAGGAAGACAAATGTTGTGAGTCACGTCCTTATTGTTCGCATGGCAACACGCTCAGGGCAAAAAGGAACTAATTGAAAAAAGACAACTGGGAGACATCAAATGATGCAGACAGAAGTATGAACTATTTCAAGAATGCTAGTGATGCTCGTTCCAGATAAAAGGGAGATGGAAACAGGTTTTTGTTATGACAAATAAAATAACACCATTCTTTTCCATTAATTGCATCTAAGTATAGTTTGAAAAGCAAGGGAATCTAATGCAAGATTTAAGCAACTGATAGCATTTCAAACAGGCAGGGCAGTAAAAAGACTTGTTTTAGAGGATGAATAGTCAATGCAACATATGGGGCAACAGCTTCAGAGCAACTTAGCAAGTAAATATTAAGCAGTGTTTCATCTAACTTATAAAAGGCCTATCATTCTTAAAAAGCACTTAAATAGCTTTGAGGAAACTTCTTCTTATACTTCAGTTCTTTCCTCATTGGAATTTAAGCAATTTTCACATACTAGGTATTTTTACTAGCAATTTGTACCCTAACAACAATAACAAAAAAGTAATAAGATAAAAACAAAAAACACAAATACTACTAATAATGATATTAATTGCAAGATAAATATGAAGACATTATAGGCCAGCCTTGAAATTGTTGAAAGAAACATTGCAGCTTCCCATGCAAAGGTGAACTGCCTTTGCCCACTGTAAGAAAACCAGATGAGTTTCTGGCTAATGAATCTAATCCCAAATCCCACAAGCTCCCCAGTTCCAAAAAAGAAACTTGGTCAAAGCAATCTGTTCAGCAGAATGTCTTATATTCAACACTAAATATAGATAGAAACAGATCCAAGATCCACAGCTTTACATTATTGTATCCTATCTAATTATTCCTATCTTTTATAACCATCATAGATTGTACTTTATTCTGAACAGTCATTTCATTGAATATGAACAGGAATCGATATGGCTACACATAGTGTCTAAAGTAGAAATGCCCCCACAAACATCAAGGATTTATCTTTAACCAAGACTATGGCGAGGAAATTTTTTCTACAAAATAGCAAGCTTTACCAATAATATACATTTTTTTTATGGAGTAGCTGGGAAGTTCTTCTTCCTATAGTTCTAGTCTTGATGGTAATGGCAAGCAAACATATCAGCATGGTAACATCTGTGCTACTGGCCTAGAGAGTACACCCCGCTCTAGTGGCATGATTGATTGAACCCTACCCTAATGGCTCAAATTTTCCTTTCTGAAACTCTGAAAGCTGGTAGTTGACTAAGGTGTCATGTAAGGCCCCATTGATTGATGGATAAATTGACAGGTATCCATGTTATCTAAATTGGTTCAGATAGTTTTGTGTCTTTCATTCAAAAAAAACTGTTTGCCATTGGTCCATATAGATACACCATGAGTTGGTCAGAATAAATCACAAATTCAATCAGAAAGAAACTCATACATTCAACCTCCATTCATTTTTACATCAGAAGATTTATTGTGAGAGTCTCAACTAGACAACAATCAGCTGAACTGTTGCACTTTGGACAATAACAGATATGTTGTCATGATGATCCACAAACCTGTGGGGTGAGTAGGGATATTGAATTTAAAAGAGCCTCTCCTCATAGTGGTTTGAATCAGAGTGCTGTGATGCAGAAAGTAGAAACATATCATATAATGACTTTGTCCCAAACAAATGCAGAGCTTTTCAATCCTCACTATCTCCCAACTCTCAACAAAAGACAATGCTATTTCCTACAAAGACTCTTTGGCCACTATTGAATGGCTGTGTCCAATTAATAACTTAGGTTCTACAACACTCATGAAAGGCTATGAAACATTTTCATGTGTAACTAAGGATGTTTGGCTTCCCTATAAAACTCCCTGACATTTTCACATGTTCTGGTGGATTTTCTATTCAGTATCAAAGTCTCCTGACTATCCACAAGGATCACAAATAACAGAAGGAAACAGGGAAATCTTTCAATATTATGTGTCTTACCCCACCTTAAGCTATGAATGGTCAGTGGGTGCAATGATATCATGGTGCCAATATAAAAAGAATCTTTTAATCTATACATGGCAACTTTTGCTTATAGCATTAAGGGTCTGCGAGCCCAAGCATGCCCTTGTTGAGGCAAAGTTGTATAGTACCCCTTCTATCAATTCCAGACAAAAGAGTTGCATTTGAGTGTCTGCTTTTTAACACAGACAGCTCCCTGGTTGCAAAATATGGAGGTTACTAGCATTGAGTGATTGATCCTAAAAGTAATATTTAAAAAATTCAAACCTCTGACTGAGGATCCTTGCAAAGACATTTAACAGCTGTGGAGGGGAGTTGGGAAAATAACAGAGCAGAGAAGAGCAGAACAGACCATAATTTAAATAATTTTGATAAGTTGGGTCACTGCAAGTGAATCAGGCAGGCATACTCTGCAGGATCAACATGCATATTTTTTAATTTGTCCATTTGATCTTGCAATATTCTGATATGGTCCATAAATGATATTATACGGTCGTTGATAGGTGTACTGTGGACTCCACCAGCAGCAAGTAAATGGGCAACTTGAATAGGCATTGGGCATTGGGCTGCGTTCAAAATGAACAACTCCTTCCAGCTTAACCTGAGCAATGCCACTTGATCTGAGACGCCTAAATCTGGGAAGAGAGGGATGCTCCTTGCCCATTCGACGGCGGAGAAAAGTAAGCGAGCGGCGAGCTCGCAAACGTTATCAATCCCCATGACGTAACTTGGTAGGCTAACAGAATTCTGGATACTCCTGGTAGTAGGGTATGGCTCTGCTCTCATCAAGAGTGAGACGAACCCAGAAAGCGAAGGATATCCATTGACTACCGCTCCATTAACCAAGCTAACCTGGAGAGCTCCTTGGGCTGGTGAGGATGACATTCGTCCCCGTTGCACCGCTGCGGAAAAAGAACTTCAATTAAAACTGAAAATCATGATAATCCTAGTCAAACCTATAGATATTCATACTACACACATAATAAGAGTATTGTGGATGAAATATTTCACTTGGGGCCTTCAATTTTCCAAATGAACAACGTGTCCAAAAATGTAATTGGATACTCCCAAAAAATGGCTGTAGTGAGAACTTCTGAATCTAGATTTCCTTCAAGCATAAATTACACTGTGATGATGATGTTTGACCATAAAGGATAACAAAGATCATCCTCGAATCGACAGATCGTCTACCTGGATCGTTATAGCATCCGTTGTACAGCATGATGGCCGCCTGTTAGGTTGTAATGGGACGAAACGGCGAGCTCCCGTAACTGGCGTGAAATCCAGACAGTTTTCCAGACAATCGAATTGTCGCAATGGTTTTGCTATGGTGATCAAACTTCATTTATCGCCCGAAATTTCGCATCTTGCTAAATGACACAAATTTGCCCATAATATGAAAACAAACCTTGAACTTTCAGTAGTGCGCACTAAATCATGAAACAAACTAAGACACAAACAGGATATTAACATCAACAAACAGGTTAGGCCAGCGTACAGCAAATCGTGCAGCAAGATAGCAATGGCCTACTTTCACGTATTGTCAGTTGCGGTCTCAAGAGAATTGACAAAAATTGCTTACCATCTTTTCGCATGCCGACTTTCAAACATTTCTTCAGTCTACAGAACTGGCACTGGTTTCGATGATGCTGATCGATGGGGCAATTCCTCGACGCTCTACATGTGTAAGTTAAATTCCTCCTTACGCTCCGTTTAAAGAAACTTTTGCATCCTTCACAAGTAAAAACACCATAGTGTTTACCAGACGATTTATCCCCACAAACAGCACAATGTATCTGCTGGTTTTCTGTCTTTGTTTCGTCCTCGTTGACCCCGTTTTCCCGCCATACTTGGACGTCGTTTCCTGGCATCTCCTAAAAAGAACGATCATTACACCGAATGACAACAACTAATATACAAAAGCCTGCAATCGACTAGCGGAAAAATAATAGTGCAATTTGCTACAACGAGACAAAATTCTAAATTAAAATCTCATTATCTGACCTGATTAGGAGAATCCTGGCTAGGTTGACTCTCCATTTTACAGGTTCGTTTCCGTGACCTCAAGGGGCAGATGCCTTCTGCGTACAGTCAACATAGAAGCCTTTACCGTAGTTCCACCGGCCGCCAGCAATTAGACAATCGTGACACTGTCTGAAACGTCTGAACTTTGACATGATAAGAGGAACAAATGTCCGGTTGCTATGCCTACTACAGCCATATTTGGGCATCGGTGTCAATAAAGTTCAAGGGTTTTATTCACAGGTGATTACGAATTGCATTGATGGGCCGGGCAAACGAGGCTATCTTTATGGGTTTATTCATCTTGGAGGGGTATGATAGCTTTTTTAGATTATATCACATATAAATTGGATTTCGTATTGCGTACATATGACATAATAGAGTAGATTTCGGGGATGAGATGTGGAAAGGAGCAGCCAGTCATGAAGTACGCCATGCAAATGGTGATCGATCACAAGACACTACGATTCACTACGGTTGAATAGAGTGAAATCAGAGAAGCAAGATCAGATAGAGCAATGTCCTGTTTTGACAAACACCATAAAGGATATTGGCATAAGGTAATAAACAGTGACTGGTTCTTTTTTCCTTGCTTTCTATTCGTAAGGTATTTTTTTGTAAGAAAATGATCTTATAAGAAAGAAGTACTTTACTGTCCAAAAAGTTCAAAATGTTCAATATTGGGTTTATGATATTGGACATATTTGCATATAAAGTTTATATTTCCAGTGCTAATCTACGTATGCCAGTGACAACTTTCTGAAGAGATAGCGCCAGCTTCAAAGCAGTGACGGGACATGGGTCAATATGCACCAGACTGAGATACGCAGAAGTTTTTGAGACACGCCCTGTTGTTTACATGGCATTTTATTTTTTTGATGGATTTCATGTGCCTCTATTCCTGTCACTGTCAGATCAATGTCACGAATTCAGCTTCGCATCAAAATCATCTTTAAAACGCTAAGAACCTATAACGCCCGCCAGTGGTATAGAGCTGGGGGCTCAGGGAGACTCAGCCCCTGGTTATTTTTTGTCTAATTTCGGGGGCTTCAGCCCCCCTAGTTATTCTCAACAAATACTGATTTTCTTATGTTTCTTAATATAGCTGAAATTTGATCATTTTTCTTACATATGCATTCATGACAATTTTTACCTTCATTTATGTAAGTGAAAAGCCTGTTGGTACTACAGAACTTCACTACAGCACGAAAAAGCGGTACCATGTTTTAACAATACTGAAAAGCTTTTCAGTATGGTTAAAACATGGTACCGCTTTTTCGTGCTGTAGTGAAATTTATGTAAGTTTCACGCTATTGGTAACGAGGAACGCTTTCAAAACGAAATGTAGCCTCTTTTTCGCTTGAATGATTTCCATTACCACTAGCCTCGTTTTGAAATACACGAATTTATACATGAGCCCCCTAATTATTAATTTAGCTCTATGCCACTGCCCTCCCCACTGCTTTCTCATCGAACTTGATAGAAGCTCAAAGACCGTCTCCGGAAAAAGATTTCGAAATAAAGTACACGCCCTTTGTAAACATAAAGATGCACCCCTATTGTAGAAAGAAGAGGCATAGGAAATCAATAATACAGTATGTTTGATAAAAGAATCATCATTAGCTTTTATGACATTTTTGCATACATCTAACTTACCAAACATTGAAAAAGTTGGGGGCATTTAACACACAAACTCCCCTCTAGATCTGCTACCGCATGGATGTTCAAATAAATAGTGCGCCCAAGAGGGATGCATCTCTCCATTTGAATCAAAAGTTCGCTCGACTAGAATCAGTTTAGTAAACATTTATGCTGAGGAATATAATTTAGTTTGTCCTAGTTGCACTAGTTATAGCTATGAAACCATAGGTATATACTTGTTTTGTATTTCTTGTATTTCTTGTATTTCTTGTATTTCTTGTATTTCTCAAATCAAACTGTAGAAACGCATCTTGATATGAGTTAAAACGTTCTCAGAATACAATCTCAGCGAATTATTGGGGGCACTGTCCCTGTCTCCGCCCTACTTGCTACGGGACTGTGAACGTCAAGCCTAAATGAGTCAGCTTATTAGGAGTTACCTTCACACTGATTTATCTCATTGACTTCAGCTGATTATGGTTTATTCGGTTTGCCCCCATCTTTTTTGTTCAGTTTCTGCATTTTGCAGGCATGAAGCCATTGGGCAGGCGATGCTTTTTTGTGGTGCATTTATGTATCACCCCCTCCCCCTAATTAAGACAATCAAGATGGGCATCCTAAAGGACGGGCCCTTAGTTAAGACCACTGGCTCTTAGGCCTGGAATATGACCAGGACAAGTAAAAGTTATCTTCGGTCTACACGATTAACTTGGCTGTTATCCCCATCATTGTCAAAGTGTATTATATCAGCAATACCACAAGACTTTTTCCTTTATTGCTCCCTAGATTATTGACATAATATTCATTAAAATTTCGGTAGAATTTTTTATCATTGGCTACGAATATACGAATATGTTGCTTTTTATCGATGAAATATGTGAGCCTGTTATAGCCCCGTATTTAATAGATATTGCTTCAATAAGTCTCAAAAAACTCGATTTTGCAACCAGCCGTTAACATTTCGCTGCTTTCTACTTTTCGTTTTGCTTTCCTCTGTACTACACGTTTTGCAATCTAGATCGGATGTAAATATCCTTGCTTATATTCTGGTACGAGCATAGGATGGGAATGCACTCCCTGTATTTTTGATTTTGACACCGTATTTCGCTAACAAGATCTCGAAAATTATGTGTTACAATTCAGTTACCATAGAACAGAACAAAGAATAGGGGCTGTTTTGTTATAATATTTCGAATATTTTCTGTTCTGTACACGTATGGAACTTATTTTATATATATATATATATATATATATATATATATATATATATATATATATATATATATATATATATATATATATATATATATATATATATATATATATATATATATATATATATATATATATATATATATATATATATATATATGGAACCTACCAGCAAAAGGCCTAGTTCTAAAAGTTCATTCACTTTTGACGTCTTTAGGCCACAATTTATTGCTATAAGGTCCTTTTTTAAATTTGCTCATTAAGTTACTTACATTCAACTGACATAAATAAATGTTACATAATGCAAAACAATACCAAGGATGAATGTCTATACACAGCAGTCCTCTAGCAATTTACAATTAACATGACTTAATGTTAACCAACAAACAACGTTCGCATACCATGTTCTGTCTAACTTTAGCTGCACATTTGGTGTTATAGATATTTTAAATGTTCACTTTTAAGACATGGGAGTATAGGCACCACAAGTTCAAACAGAGATCGTCATACCAGCCACACTTTACAAGGATTACACAAATTTATGCGAATTTGGTTTCTAAATATTCGATTTTTTCAAGAGTTCCTTAGTGAATTTGTCGATAACAATAAAAATCGTTGTAGCCCTTTTGGTCTTCTATTTGTACGCTATTTGTACGCTATAGCAAACCGATTTTGGTATTTCATGCTGATTGGTCAAGTGCTTTCTGCCCCACTGGCAAAGTGGCGTTGCCACTCGTCGCCCTGCTATTCAATCACACGTTTTTGTGTATAAGAAACTCTCTTCGCCTAGTACTGAAACTTTCTTAGCTTTTTCATGACTTCAGTACTGAAACCTTCTTACGACTTTCTTAGAAATAAAATTCGAGCTTTCGTAACACTACAGTGTTACACAATGAGACAGACGATACATAGATGAGATACTCTGTTACATCTGTTACCACAAAAAATCTACAAATTAAGTAAAAGCGAGGATTGCCTTGCGTGAATAATAGAATTATAAATGTTCGTGACTTATCAACCTTCTTAGGCCTTAGAAATCAAGATCTGAACTTTCTTAACTTTTTGAGCAGCTAGGTTGTACCTTCTTATTGGCCATTTTCGTATTAAAAGCATATATTACATGCATACAATACTGGGAGGCGGGTCATCCAGATAGTATGTACGCTCAAAATCACCACATATTGGACCATCCCACCTACTCTGCACGCGCAGGTACGCTGGTGACTTAACTCAGCGGCCTACCCCCTTACGAGGGTAAGGAGTATTGTATTTCTTTGATAGTTCTTGAAAAATTCTGCCCTTTTATAGTAACAGCTCTTTACAACATGAGCAAAAGCACATTTTCTCTGAAGTAATTGCCGCAATGTTTTCATTTTGCACCATTTTGTCCGCATTTTCTTCTTACTTCAAGTACCTAACTTTAACGATGTAATGATCTAATTTTACCTGAGTCTTCCTACACTCAAAAAAGTCGAGTACATGTGACATCCCTACAGCCTCTGGTCTCTATGTTCCTGTTAAAAGCATATGCACTTCCTGGATGGCCCTGAGTACAGATTAATGCCGAATATGACAGACATTTGGCCATCATTTAGGGAATATCCAGTCCCAAGTAGAAGGGGTAAATGCTTATCTAAAAGCAAACAGCGTCTCCTCGCAGATTCTGAGGTTAACCTCGTTCTACAAGACAAAAGGGAAAATAATGACTTTAAATGTCTGCGTACTGCAGTAGGCCAACACAAGAGCTCTATTCATACTAGTTGCCGTCCTAGAAATGGAACGATAAAACATGTTTTTGTAGTATAACTGCACAATATCAACCAAGCATTGCTGTCTTAGTTCACTGGACAAGGCCCAAATGGTCGCTAGCCAAGGCTTTGACCAGAATCCTTTTTGAGTTGACTTCTCTTTCGCTTTCTGGGCAGCAAGTAAGATTTTTTCATTAAACTTTTTAGCAAAATTGGCTTGCAATCCAATCATCCCATCACTTGGTTCGTTAGTCAATCAGCTCATAATAAATGGATCATCAAATCAATGATTAAGTCAATAAATAAATTTGTCGATACAAAGCATTCAGTTGAGGGTCCCAGGTCATCTCAAGGAATAACAGAATTAGCCATTGTATCGATATTGTACTCCATATCATTGCATCGACCTAATTAAATTACAGACTGTCAGCCATGCAGATGAACTGATGAAAATGATTGGAAATCAATTTACCTTAATTGTAGGAAAATGCAGCAAAATTTTGGAAACAATGTCAAGTACTACTTCAGAACTTGCACTTAAAGGCAAAGTTACTGAAAGTGGCCGACAAGACGCAGGGAGTGGTACTGGTAGGCAGTAGGAGAAATGGCAAAATTTAGCAAAAGAAAGGACAAAGGAGAAATCACCTACTTGTTAAAGACCGATGGGAAAAGTCGCAAAATTCTAAAAGGAGATGAGGGAATTCACTACATTTTTAAGGAGAAGGGAAGATTTTTACCTATGTTCCACCCCCCTGATGAAAGAGAAACGGAATTTAAGAGATACTGCTTTAGAATGTATTTATTAGAAAGCATGAAATATTCGCAGAAATATCGCTCACATACCAGTAAAGCATATTTGCATAATACAACATTTTCAAAATATTTGGCACAAGGAAAATCAGTTGCTTTCAAAGCCTGATGGCAAAGAAGAAAAGACTGAAAAAAGATCGAGCATTGTGAAGCAAACTTTTTTGCCGCGGCAAGAAAAGAGTTTGAATACATTTGAAACAAGACCAGAGCGTCGAAAAATGTTTTTATAGAAAGGCTGCTGCACAATCAAATTATATTAATGTTTCGAAAGATTGTGAAGACCCATATGGAGTAAATAGTTTTGAAGTATATCAAGCATTGTTCCTAGTAAAGAGTCTTGGGGTACACAGATTTTGTTTGAACAAGTCACTATAGATCGTAGTTTCCTTTCACTCATTGTGTCCTGTTGCATAGGTACCTTGTAGTCAATCATATAATCTGTAAACTAATGACAATCTGGCTATGAGCAGGCTGTCATTTCCAAAATACGAGATATTTCAGCTCCAAAAGCGCTTCTTTTGAAGGTGTAGTCATTTTGAAAAGTTCTCTACTCTGGTCCTGCAGGTCATATTTGGAACATTTTCCAGACACATTTCATGACTTCTTCTCTGGTTTCATTGAGACTGGTTTTAGATTTAACAACATTTGTTTGTGTATGCCACATACCTCTAATGGTTGCTTGTCAAAGGGCGCATGTTTTATCTAGGATTTGGTCAATTAGACAATGAAAATTATTGTTATTCTCAGGAGTTTTGAAATCAAACATTCAAAAGCTCAGTAAGAACTGATAAAAAGCGATGAGTGTTAAAACAGAGTTCTATAGATATATCAAGTTTCAATGTAAATTCCTTCTATGAAACACTGATGCATGGATTATGCACATTTCGTGCGAGATTCAGTTCAAATGCAACGAATGCAAGCGGGCTTTCTAAATCTCGATTGCTTGCAGCTATGAAAATAGTCGACATTGAAGATGTTCCTTAATGACTTTGTCTTCAGTAGTTCACTTTCATAAAATTTTCTGGCCTCCTTCTCTCATGACAACTGTGAGGTATGTTGTTACGCATGGGTGTCACTTAGTCTTTTACGTGTAGGAAAGGGGCAACAAGCAAAGTTGCCCTGCAACAATGATTTTGGCCTGGCAAACAATGAAAAACATGAAGTTACGACCCTGTTGATTTACTTGTGGAAATTAGAATGAAAAGCACTTTGTTAAATGTTTGTTTATAAGAAACACACATATCCCGTTCGCAAGAAAAATCGCGATGCTAAAGAACATGTTGCCCTGCAAAACAGGCTCTTTTCAAAGTTGGGGGCTAATCACCCCATACCCTCCTCAAGTGATGTTGTATTGTTACGTAACGAAATTCACTGTGTTCCATCCTCGGGCCAAGGGTTGGATGCAATGCTTCCTCACTCATCATAATGATATGTTGCTCTTTTTGTCTCTGCAAATTTTAAACCTGTCCAGTGACTTTTGTTGTTAAGCCAGGTTGACCTAGGTCTTCCTCTTCCTCTTCTGCCATTCACTTTTCTTTCCAACAATTTATATTGCATTGTGGTATGTCGTACATTGTCCATAATTTCTTTGTCTGAATATTTCTATATGAATCAATAATGTGCACTTCCTCATTCTTAACTTGATATGTCCCTGCAATTCTCAACTTTCTCCGGTATCACCATATTTCAAAAGTTTTCAACCTTTTGCACATAAGCTTTGATATTGACCATTTTAATGCTCCATTTATTTAAGAGACAATACATAACACTTGAAGGGCGTGTTTTCATGATGATTCAAAACGAGATTCCATGGAAGGGCCCATTACGTCATTGTTATTTCTGGTCCGTGTTTTGAGTTACTATTTCGAAGGATACAAGATCACAATTTCGTACAGAAGGTCCTCACATTTCCCCAAGGATGGCTGCTGCAAGTACAGTCGAGGTACACGGTAAGAATATGCTTTTCGTACTCATTCAACTGTATTCAATTGCCTTGTAAGCATTTATAGTAAATTTGTTCTCCAGAAATTCTCTTTCACCTTGTCTTGGCCTAGCGGATGTTACCGTACCGGTGTAGAGTTGGTTGTACACAATTTCAAATGCCCAGGTTCTTATCATCCGCCCCTCGGCTGGGGTTTCGGACACAATTTGACAGATAGAACACCAGCCTTAAGTATGAAACTTGCATGCACTTGGTGCAAGACTTGCAATTAATGTCAACTGCCTGGATTGTTAACATCCGCCCCTAAAAGTAGTTGTCTTCCTTGTTGCTGGGCGGAACAAGCAAAGGCTCATCATAGTTTCCCTCCATTGCTGCAAAACTCACGACAGAGTGGACTCTTCTATCTCAAACTCGTAAAGGACCCTCAAATGTGGTCGAGACAGAGAGACTTCGAAATAGAAAAATTCTTATATTACTATTACATTGCTAAAATTCTCGATAGACGATGGATTTTCTTGCAAGTCAGAGAAATGTCTCTCTTTGTTTTTTCATCATTGATAAAGTGGTCCTACCTCCTTGTTTGCCATGCCTTTCTCCACACGGCAGATGATTTAAGATTTTTCGATTAGAAATGTGCTTATTAGCTGCCTGTTCACTGAGGGCTTCTCTCCAATGTACCACAGGTTCAAAACAAAGTTTCTCGAATGTTGCCCTTTCAAACCAGATTTTTCATTCAAGCCACTCATACTGAATTCAATTGCTGTGAAGTTCTCATCCTAAAACAAGAGCATAATTTCTGTTTCTGTGAATTCTGCAATTACATTTAGCTACAAATCATAAAATAAAGAGTGGAAAACCCGAGAAAGAATAGTTAGAGTGGAACTAAAAGTTGTGTTCAGTATGGTAAGATTCAAGAGAGATGAAAAAATTATAGATATATTTGATTGAAGCATTTAAGGGTGGAGATGTTTAAGGGGCAAGGGAAGTAGTTTGAAATTGAGAGACAGGCTGCCTAAAATCAGTGTGGATCTGAAAAAGCTGTGGAATTTTAAGACAAAACTATGGATCTGTGTCAAAACTATAGATCTGTAATTGGAGAAAGTGTAGATATGTTTTATTTGTCAAAAGTAGGTAGTAAAACCTGATTCAACTTTATCTGTGTGTAGGTGCAATGAATTAAGATTTACAAGATTTTGAATCTAAATACTATCCTTAGCATTTGGATTTATCATTTTAAGTTTTGGATAGTGTGCTAGTTTTTAGTTCCTGTAATGCCCATTGTGTATAAGGAAAAGCTATGCCTACTTTCTTGTAAAAGTGTGGCTCTGTAGGCATTTCTTGTCTTGTATAAGGAGATGTCCTAGTATACAAAAATGGCCTGCAAGTATATTCCACTTTACTTTCCTATGAACTCATCTTCTTTTTTAGTTGACAAGGAGATCAGTATAAGCTGTGAATCTGAATTCAAACAGTACCCATTCAATAAAGCTGAAGACATATGGGCACTGGTAACTTTGACTGCTCCATGTCATGAGGATGAAAAAGAACGTGCACCTATTGATTTGGTTGCTGTTATTGACAGATCTGGGTCAATGAGTGGAACAAAGCTTACTCTTGTCAAGACAACCTTGGAATTCATGCTTCAACAGAGTTAGTATTGTATTATTTTTTATGCTTCATTTTAGATATGAGAATCTATTTACTTAATTTGCCCCCTACTCTATTACTTTATATTACTTTGTTTGACGTATTTGCATATGTGTTGTGTATTTTTTATGTGTGTATGAAAAAGGACTGAACGAAAACACTTTCATTAATCTTCTTGGCAGAGGGCTTCCTCAGCACTTTTTTATGAAGATAAATTTATAGTTATGTTCACAAGTGATTATTGATCAAACTGTGTCTGAAAACTTTTTATGAAAATGTTTTTAGTAAGTCATCTGTTTTTAAACATTGTATATTAAGGAGCTTTTAGGTTTGTATATTTAAAATATTCCTTATAAATTACAAATGTATGTAGCTAAATGTAGTCTGATTACTATTTTATGTATCTACAATCAGAGTTTTTTATTGTAAGTGAGAGATGATGACAGGCTGTCAGTTGTCACATATGATACACATGTTGCTGTTGACTTTGGTTTGATGAGAATGACAAAGAAGAACAAAGAACAATGTTTGACAAAGATACGTAAAATTGCCAGTGGATCATCAACAAATCTTTCAGGAGGTCTCTTAAAAGGACTTGATCAAGTTGCCTCAAGAACAGGAGAAAAAAATGATGTTGCCTCTGTTCTTCTTTTTACTGATGGTCTTGCAAATCATGGTATGTATCTTTGCCTATAAGTATAGCTTAGGGACATTTGCTTCCACTCCTTAATTTCTGACAGAACTATAGTTTTCTTACAGTATTATACCAATCATTTGTAAGACCTAGTGAGTCAGTGCATTTTGCTCAACCACTCTTGTAAAGGCAGAATTATTACAAAAAGTAGAATTAGAGCAGTAGGGAGTCTGGTTGTAAGTCATGGGTGTTCTTTGTCACATCAATGCTATTTGCATGCATGTAAACTAGTTAATTTCCTTCTCTCTTTCTTTACTCTTCTTGGCACAATGTATTAGTGACATATTTGTAACACCTTTTGTTTGGATGCTATTAATTGTGTATCACTTTTTTTGCTTATATGCCATCATAGCTGGAGAGTTTGAAAAAGTATTTTTGTATGCTGTTGTCAATCATACAACTATGGAATGGGTCCTGGGGTTCTAGACCAATGCCTTTTTCACCAAACTGGTAGAAATGGCTATTTTCCTTGAGAATTTCAAGATTGTTTGTGTAGCACTGTTGTTTAAGTTTTGGTTTTATACAGCTCATAATCATAATTATTCTCCAAAGTAGCAAAATCATGAAAATTCCTGTACTATTTCTTTCATTTCAGAATCTGAGAGATATTAGTGTCTTTATTAAATGTTAAGTGTACCCATTTTGTGGATTAGATCCCAGCCCCTGCCCTCAACAATTCCCAGTTGCATCTGTGACTGCAGTTGTGGAGAATTTGAATTTCATGATAAGCATACAGAGTTTCCTGTGTTGCTCTACTCACCCATTTTCATGCTTGAATTGTCCTTGAGATCTTTTTCATCTCAGTCATTATTGCTTTGTATAATTATAGTCTCTGACTTATATATATTAGTACTCTGTTAAACTCTTGATACAAAGATATGCGTGTTTTGTTATTATTAATAAATTTTCTTGTGTTCATGGTAGGAATAACTAGTGCTGCTGGAATTGTGGCTGCTATGAAAGATCCAAGAATGTATCAGTCAGTTCAACAACACGTAGATCCTCCAAGACACCACACTTGGCTTCAAAGACTCACAGGGAGAGGACCAACTGAGGTATCAGCTGTATTTATGTTGGTTTGCCTGGTCCATTTTGAGTAGATTGAAGAAAAATCTTGTGTGTATCTTGTATGTATGCAGTGTAGAAGTGAAGATTTTTAGCTACAGATGGTGTATAAGTCTAAGGCAAGAAAATGAAGCTGCCATCAGTATTTGGTATGAAAGCAAAGAGTCAAAGAAAGTTGAGAGTTCTTTTGGAAGCAGTGAGTCCACTTGCACTCTGGATATATCCCATCACAGTTCTTCTAGTCACAATTCTAAGTTTGTTTTTGCTGATTAATGCTTTTGACATAGTAACATTCATTAGCATCTGTTAGTAGAGTGACCCCCTTGAATTAGCCCTCATGCTAGAGCTTCAAATTGTTAATAAGCCCCCATGAAATATATGTCCCCACCACAGAGGATGTTGAAGACTTTGATAAAGAGTGATCCTTAGGTTTCCATTGTTCTTTTATTTTTATGGAGAAAAAGAGTGTTCAACATTTTGATAATGAGCTTTTTTGCATCATATATAATACTTGTATTAGCCTCCCTCCCTCAAATTAGCCCTCCCCTCAAATGAGCCAACACTGAAAAAGCATGCAAAGTAAATAAGCCCCCAGGAGCTAATTGCTAATGAAAGATGATCCTTGGGATTCCTTTTTGAAGAGAAAAGGCATCAGATAGGTAGGGTAGGACAAGAATTGGAGGATGTCTCTTTACAATATTTTCGTTCAAGCACTCTGTTTTGTAGAATAACTATTGCAAAGTTGCAAGCGTATTTGGGATATACAGTCTAAGCTAAAGTAAAGGTTTGACCCCAAAACATTTAATTGCGAGCCCCAGACCTCTTGAATTTGCTTTGCTCCCACCAGGGGCGCCCTGAAATAGGGGGGCTGGAGATGTCAAACTTGTTGGCCCGTCTGTGAAAGGATGTTTAGTCTTCATGGGTTGTCGGTAACTACAATTCCTTATTCAAACCTGTCGGTAAATTTCGTTTTCTATGCCACCCCCCTATCTGAAAGACCTCCCGCACGCCACTACCTCACCAGTTCATTTAGTATGGCCATGCTACTGGATATAAGCCATAGAAAACATTACGTCTCAGCTGTAGACAAAGTCTTCTAGTGAGTTTTGTTATACGTGTTTTCTAGCATGCAGAAAAGGGCACTTCATCAACTGCAAAGCCATCAGCAGAACATATAATCCCAGCTAGTGTGTATACATTCGGGTTTGGTGCTGACCATGATCCAAATATGCTAAAAGCAATCAGTGATGCTGGAAATGGAATGTATTATTTCATTGAGAATGAAGACAAGGTTTGTTTTATCTCACTTTTTCTATTAAGTTTACCTCGGTTAGCTGCCGATGGAGTCCCCAAGAACAAGAAGCATCTTTTACTAACTAACTTAACCTTCCCTTCCGAATAGATGTGTACTCACTTAACATTTGGTAGTTGTGTTTGAAATCTGGTTTTGGAGAAAGTGCTTCAGAGGGAAAACCTGGATAGCACTGATCTTATACAGAGCTCTCAAGTCTCATGTAATGGGCATGAGACTCAAGTATTTGAACTATTTCTCAGTCTTACATGCAAAAGGATTAAAATCTCAGTCATTCGTCATCGTTGATTGTTGGAGCTTTTTTTACTGGAGGGTGTTTCCATGATTCGTATGCATTCCACTTCGCCACGCTTCATTGAATCCCCAGCTTCTTCTAGCAGTGAATCATAACGTATTTTGAGTCAATCTTAAGACGTTGTGAGGGCCCGAGATATTGTTTGGGCATGACACAAACGAATTCTCATTCGTATTCAGTTTTGCAGCTTGAAAGCTGTGATTATGCAATTCGTAGTGTCATTTTTTATTGCACAATTATCACAGAGTTAAGATTCTTATGCATTTAGCTAGATGATTTTGCAGTGGCATAAAGTTGGTAGTTACTTCAGATATATCTTTGCCTTTACTAATTCAAAGCAACATCTGCATAGCATATATTTATAGAAGTTCAATGTTGTTATTATCAGGATGTGCACACAGGGACGTGGCTACTTCGGGGGGGGGGATGGAAGGTACGACACCCCTAGTATTCCCAAAAAATGAGAAAATTCAGGCCAATTTTATGGACTACAGTATATTTACACTGAATTTCTTGCATTGCGTGACCTTTGTTCAATACTAACTATAAAATCAACAGCTATGAGTAGTCATTTTGAGCAGAAATGTGTGAAAGGATCTCTTATTCTTAAATTTTTATTGATTTGACTGAAAATTTTACCTAGAAGCTTGGAAAACTCGGTAGTTTTCGATACCCTCCCCAATACATGAAGTGTTGGTACGTCCCTGTGCATGGATTTTGGTGCTTATCGTTAAGTACTCCAAAGAAGACCAAAGTTAGATCTATTTTGCTAGATTACTCAAAACAACGTAACAAATAGGAGCAGGGAGACTGAGCCGCATGCAAATGTTGTAGGGAGCCCCATTGCTAGTATTTTTATTTAATAAATTTTAGATTGCAGAATCATTTGGTCACTGTCTTGGTGGTTTGTTGAGCACTGTTGGTCAAGGGATCCAACTGAACCTTGTAGCACAAGAAGGTATCAAAATCAAACAGGTTCATTCCAACCGGCCATTCACATCTGCTGATGATAAGAAAAGGTATAGAAATATATAAGTATATATATAAATATAGTCATTCACACCCTTTTCAAGTCATACTATCCAATCCGCGAACTCTTTCCCACAAATCTTCTTTCATTCCAAGAACTTGTAAACTTTGGAACACCTTACCTTCCACTTCCTTTCCTGAATCCTGCAACTTATCTTCCTTCAAATCTAACATCAACAAACTGGATCTCATCTCCCTATCTACTTAACTTTCCTTTCTCTTTCTTCCTTTGTCAGGGCTTTGTTATAGGCTCTATTGGCCTTTCCCTGACATTACATACTAAATATATATATATATATATATATATATATATATATATATATATATATATATATATATATATATATATATATATATATATATATATATATATATATATATATATATATATATATATATATATATATATATGAAAAGTCAGAGTTGGTACTACAGAACTTCACTACAGCACGAAACAGCGGTACCATGTTTTAGACATACTGAAAAGTCTTTTTTCGTCCGACACTCGTCAGAGTATGAAACGTCGGATAGCGACCGAAAGGTGAGCCGAAATATATAGCCAGATGCGGGTACACGTGATATGATGAATAATATGTCCAGTTAGCCGTATGATTGGCCACTTGGCACCTATTCACCATTGTTTACTTGAAGAGTCCAAGTGAGAAAATGAACTCTTTTTGTTTACACAAGATTGGGTTTTGAGTCTTTATGTAGACTGATTCCAAAATACTTAAATCAAAAGACAATTTTGCTTGCCCTATGATCCGAAAATTATCGTCTGAATGTTTTTTGGCGCATTCTGGTTTTTTAATGAGATGTTGTCCTATGGCCGAATCACTTTTCATTTTAGAATTAAGAGTTTTTACACATAGGAGGTGGATGTTCCCTTATTATAGTGTTTTTCGTCCTGATGCTCGTGGGTACATGTTGTTGAATAATATATATATATAATATATATATATATATATATATATATATATATATATATATATATATATATATATATATATATATATATATATATATATATATATATATATATGTATATATATATATATATATATATATATATATGTGTGTGTATATATGTATATATATATTTATATATATCTGTGTATATATATATGTGTGTGTGTGTGTGCGTGCGTGCGTGCATGCGTGCGTGCGTGCTAGCGTAGGTATATAATCTTCAAAATGTTGAAACTCATAATCACTATCATCCAAAAGCATCGATACATTGGATTAGTTGCCCTGTTATTACAACGAGTTTCTTATTCCATTGTGCCCCTAACCTGGTGCTTCCGACGTTCCTGGTCTTAGCGTAATTGTTTATGTAAGGTACAAACTCAATCATATCTTGAACTTCTATTTTTCCTAGCGTAAAAGTTGACATGGGTGATTTACAGTCTGAGGAGTCACGTGATGTTGTCCTCCAGATTTCAATTGATGCATTGTCAGCTGTGAGGGAAGAGACTGACCCACAGCCTGTGCTTGGAATAGAGGTTACGTACTTCAATGTTGTTAAAGCACAGCTTAGCTCTGTATCGGCCAATTTGAGTGTCCTTAGAACCGGTAGGTAGCTGTAAATTTCAATTGGGGAGGTTTTGTATGTTAGCATTTTGAAATGAATATGAATATGAATGAAGTTCACTGCATAACACGGTAACTGTAAAGAAGTTTTACACCGTTTATTTTAGAAGAAAGGTTTTTGGCTCAGCACTGAAACCCTCTTAGCTTTTTCATGATTTGAGCAATGAAACATGGCATTGAAATACATTGATTTTCATATGAAATCTATGTAACTGCAACAAAAGAGATGACAGGCTTGCATGAAAATTGGAACTTCAAGTGTGTATCAACTATCTTAGGCCACAGAAGTCCAGTACTGAACTTTCTTAACTTTTTTAGCAGTCAAGTACTCCTTTCTTATAAACCACTTTCTCATAAACAAGACACGTGCATTGTAAGCTATTGTAATGATTTGGAGGGGGGATTTGTGCGGGATGGGCCTAATAGCCATAGAGTGTATATCATCTTTACTTAGGGATTCAGTGGGTCAAAAGATGTAATAGAGCGTGAGATATAATTAAGCAACGAAAGCAGAATTCTTGAAATCTGACAAAAGCAGAATATAATAGGCAACGTAAGACATGCTTGAGGTATCATGTATATGGAGCCTAACTCACATTTTATATTTGATATTATAAAGGATGTTTGTCCTTCAGCTTGGTGACTAATTTTTAAGGGGTCCTGCCAAGAGGGGGCGGGAAGAGCAGATTACCCCGGGTCCCGAAACGAAGAGGTGCCCCTTAACAGTTATAAAATGATTCTTTGGTGATGGCAGTAACTTTTTCGAACTTTTTTAATATGTGACAATTTATCGCTAGGCATAATTTGATACAATTATAAAGGCCATTGAATTTTAACCCTACGCTGCATATTTACCACTAAGTTAGTTAGCTCTTGATGTGCAATATCATTTGAAGTCAGCCAAGAGTTCACTTCGAAGGCTCTGAATTAAATTTATTCCACTGGGGCGCAGAACGCCTTTGGACAAGTCTTTTTTCTGGTGGCAGCTTACTGTCTTCTTGCTCTATGCGCCAAACCCTGTACAGTTGTCTCCCTCGCATTTTCGATTACCAAGCAGTGGCTCAGTTACTAGTAGCTTTTATTATTATGTTTTTCATATATAGCCCTTAATGGTAGATTTAGAATAGTGAAAGGGACTGGATGGATAGGATTGGATGTGAGACATATGTATCCTGATAACTTGCATGACTTGAGGATCTTCCCATGTTATAATTTTCAAAAACAGATTTTTGATGTGACCTTGATTATAAATCATAGATTCAATTTTGATGTTCACACTTGCATCCATTTTAGGCATTGCCGAGAACAACCCTGAGGAAGGCAGTGTTGCCTTGAACAAACAACGAGATCGAATCGAAACCACTAATGCAATTAAGAGAGCAACTGAATTAGCTGACAATGGTGAGTCCAGAATGTGTGGCTACCCAGCACTATTCTAGCGTATGTGTTAATCTTGTTACAAGATGAGTCCCCAATTTTCACTTGGAGAGAGTCGAGAGTGCCGGCATGGAAGGCACGCAGAACCTAAATCCCCAGTGACGCTTGGTAGCACTCTATCTGTTTAGCAAGCTATTCCAGTGTTGTCGTTAAACGATGGCTTGCAGCAAACAGATTTTTGGCAGCACCCTGGGCAAATTATCTAGAAAAGAATATCATTTAGAATGAACATTTTCCCTCTGAATACAGTACTATATTGTGTTATTTGTTTTAGGGTCTCCTCCACACTTGCAGACACGCAACCAGGGGTTTTCGATTGCAGGGGTGTAATCCACATAAAAAGTTCAATAAAAGTTTCAAGAGAATGTAGCTTGAAATAATGCGTTTTAGATTTTGAAACAGAGGAAGCATTGTTGGTATTTTTTGCAGATCTGCTAAACAAAAATGCAATAAATTCTTACGATTATACAAGAAAAGGAGCAATTTCATTCTTTTTAGGAAATGGGCAGGGTCTAGACCCTTAGCACCCTCTACATAGATACGCACTTGGCCTGTGCATCTTCAATCCACTGTTGGTCTATGGTTTTTCAGATATAGGTAACGTCACGTAAAGCAGATACCCGTAGCACATGTGCTGGAAAAGACAGCGGACAGGATGCATTCAGGCAATGGCTAGGATCAGTGTTATTGTTTACAACCATAGGAATGAATACAAAAATAAAGTACTGATAAATTCCATATATGAATAAAGAAATTGCAAGTGTATTATTATGGTTGGTGCTTTCGTTAGACATTGCAATCCAAGATACTTTTAAGATACTGCTTTTATTCCTTTCCTTAGACGAATTTGAATTGGCGTTGGGAGAAATGCAAGGTCAATTGCAGACTAATTTGGCGAGGGACTATGCTGATGAGGAATATATGGTGTGTCTAAATAATGATATAGAAACTTTCTCGAAAGAATTGAGGTCCAAATCAAACTGGAATAGGAAAGGAAAGAAAATGGCAATGAATATGTAAGTAAGATTACATTTAATATGACTCTTTTATCAGCAATATGCGCGCGTGTTTGCACATTGTTGACATTTGACCTTCTTAGTGCTGGGTTTACCTACTTCCTTTTAAACTAAAAGCATTGGGTGGAGTTTGTCTTCATTTACTTTAGTATCAATGGCTAGAAGCTGTTCAGTTATCTTATGGTCTTACGGACATCAGTCTCTAACTGCGCCGCATAATGAAATCGACTGCATTAGAGCCACCCTGTAGCAGAAAGGGGCTCTGTGACTCAGCCCTCATTCTACTTTTCGAGGGGGGTGACCCCCTTCGCCTTTTTCTAGATAATGTTAATATATGAATCAGGGTAATAGAATGGAATCCTAATAGAACCTGACTTCAGTTATTGTTGTTGTTGTTGTTTTTTTTACTTTTTTTTGAGTATGCTGTTTTATCTAGCTTTTTTCAGCTAATATAGGCCTGCTGCTCTTCCCATTATTACTAGTATGCGCGATTGTCACACCAGTTACCACAAAGTGTTGATGCTTCTACAATTTTTCGAGAGCTGCGAGGGGTGTGGCCTCGTCAATGTTTTTTAGCCACACCCTTCACTTTAGGAAGAGCCTTCCTTGTACAGAATTTAGTTCTGCATCACTGCCATCGGCATCCTCCATGAAGCACTTTTGAATGAGTAGGAGGATAGCCTCAGGGAATGTAAGATGTATACTAGATCATCATCACTAGGTCACGAGTTCGAATCCCGCTCACGTCAGTTATTTACTCGCACTTTCAATTTTCTTCATCGTTTTTCTACAAAAATTTGTGAAATTTTTGACTTGAATCTTAGGGCTCAAATGCATGAACAGCAGAGGAGCAGTGAAACGACGTCAGAACATCGCTATAAGTCAAAATCGAAGGGTGCGATGGCGATGAAATTTAGTGAGTATAGAGTACCAAACTTATTATTTTTAGTCTAATCTCTGATGCGGAATATGTGCGTGTATGTGTGTGTATGTGTGTATATGTGTATGTATTTGTGTTTTGTGTTTGTATATATTTATGTATGTGTATTGTATTGGTAGTATTGAGAAGCCAGAAATTTTTCCCGTAGAGTGCTCGATGTATTTGCTGTGCTGTGTCTAAATAATATTAATGAAATTTTCTGGAAAGAATTGAGATCCAATAAATCAAACTGGAAAAGGAAAGAAAATGGAAATGAACACAGATATGCATATATGTATATTAGCGAAATTAGTCGATGTTAAAAGGAAATGTCCTATGCATGGAAGTTTGAAATAGTTGACAACATTTTAATGAAGATTTAATAGATCATTGCTCTGTCATTTTCAGAATCCGCCGCCGAGTAAAGTTGGTAGCAGGAGAAGTCGTAGCAGCCAGATGTACAATTCATATTATATTCTATTGCTTAGAGACATGCACATTCGGGAAGGTTTGTCAGTAATGTGCACATGCTTTCATTTACTATTTCATTCATATCACGCGGGAAAATTTATTATTAGTGCATTTTTTATCAGATTCATGCAATTTTCAGGGCAGAAAATCTCACTCAATGTTACATGATTGTAAAAAATAAAATATTTATATGGATTTTTTGCCTCTTCTATGAATTCGGTGTTTTTATCTAACTGTTGGAACATTGTGCCTGTGAGCTTGTGCCGTTTCACGTTTGAACTTTCTAAAATAAATACAGTAAGTGCCCATATACAAAAACCTACAAATACAGGAACATACAGGCTGTTTTTTCATGACTTGTGTGCCTTGTAAATAAGAACCTGTTGAACTTGATAGACAGTAGGTTCTTGTTGCAAGATAATTGCGTTTATTTTTCTGCTTATGATTGCCAGATTCTTAAAGACAATATAAAAATCAGTATAAGAAGTTTAGATGTGTATCACTCGTAGAAATCTGTAGGAGATTTTGTGATTTCTTGCAATTTTTTGTGATTTTTAGTGACGTTTCATGTGATTTTCTTTATTCTTTTAGGAATTTGTTATGATTTTGTGATTTTATTGTGTTTTTCGTTTTGTTTTTTGTGATTTTTTGTCACTTTTGATGACTTTTTATGTGATTTTTGTTATTCTTTATGAATTTGTTTTGATTTTGTGATTTTGCTATGATTTTTTGTTTTGTTTTTGTGATTTGTTCTGATGTTTTGTGGTTTTTCACAAAGTGTCCGAGTTTTTTCCGAGTGAGATGCCCCTCGACCTTGACATCAGAATTCCTAGTTTTCGTTTCCGTAGAGGTTCAATAAACAGAACCTTCATATAAGGGCCCAAACGGCTTTTGATCAGGAACCAACGTCAGCCTGAGCTTCAAGAATGTAGGCTCTGATATGCGAAGATTTTTCTGTACATGTCTTCTATAAACAACAGCAGTTATTAAAGTATTTACCAAGGCCTTGTTGCAAAACGTTCTAATACAAAAATACATATTCGGTTTCTAGATATAAATTTCAACTGTATAATATATTCCTAAACTTTAAATATCCATTTTATTGAGATGCTAGGATCTTGCAATTCATTCGATAATGCAGATATCTGTAAGAAATGTCCTTGGCAAAATATGGCAAAGTGTGATTAATCTATAGTTGCTCCCTATAGCTTATGCGTGAGGTTGACGGTGGGCTACTGTTTGAGGTACTCATTTGAGGTTTCAAAGCGGTACGACGATTAAGGTCTACATGTCCTTGAAAAAGTGGTGCAGGCGCAAGTATTGGCGCCAAGACTTTTGTGGAGCGGGTTTGAATGGAAAGATGGTTGCTTCCTATTTGCCTACTGTCATTCTCTAACATTGCAATAGCAATTTAGTTGTCGCCTACTCTCTGAAGTTCGTAGCTATTGTTTGTTTATCTCTGTATTTCCAGCTCTCAGAACCAGGGTGGTTTCTGGAAATTTCCTTTTGGGCAAAATGCTTATGGTTCCCATGACTGAAGGCTATCTTCTTAAGTTTTAAGGTATTATGTGTTCGATTTTCCGATAAATTGTGTTGATTTTTTAAAATTAACATGTTAATGAGCTATCTGCTGCGCTACAGCACTTATTTCCTCTTCTTGGGCTCCTAGAATACAAGACATGAAAGTAATTTGGCGACAGAAATGGCCTAGGTTAGTTATTTGCCGACAGAATTTTTGTCTGAGGGTGTGACACCTATCTCATTTTTGTGATAATTAAGTTTAATTTTCTTGCATTATTTTTCATTTTTCTGGCACTGGTAATAAATGTTATACTATTTTCAATAGCAGTTAAATTCATTGGTAGGATACCCGACGTTCTCCAGGCGTCATAGCTCCTGGTCTTTGCTATGTTTATGAGGTACTTTATCTCACATGAGTTTGCTATTGAGAAACTGATAACTTCGTTTTCATGATTTCTTTCGATCAACGCTAGGCAGCCATCATCATCACTGGAAACAATATGTACAGTGTTCTCAACACCGAACATTCTTGAATACATAATGTCCTGCAAGTCGAAAGATATTCCATGTTTATTTTTCCTGTCACAGATACATAGCTCCAGTGAAACTCCTTTGTCTTTGCAAATGTCAAAATCTTGGTATACGCTAGTCCGTTGCCAGTGGAACAGCGATAAATCGTTCTGGTATTGCTTGATTTGGATATTAAAAACTTGAAGTTTTTTGCCGTGAATAATGACATCAAAGATATATCGCAAAGACTTCTTGTCTAACAGTGCATCTCTAAATCTTAGTCCTTGTAGCCAGTGACAATTTCTCGTTAATATATTTCCCTTTTTGTTCGTCAATAACTGTTTGTTCAATCTATCATTGAGTGTCCCAATGGCAAACTCTGCCATCCATAGAACATCAAAGAAGTCTGTTCTGTTTTTTAAGTTTAAAAAGCGATAATTATTCACACATTTGCAGAGTGAGTAGCCCCTGACGGGCAGATTTTCACAGCCTCGTCTCCAAGTTTTGTCCGAGAAAAGACCCATGTCACGTGCGTGGTTGCTCAAGCCGGACAATGCCAATATAGTCGCATGTAAATCGACGGATGAAACAATCGCTTTCTGGTTTTTCAGAATAGCTGTCATTCGTTTTTCTCCTATTACTTTCAATACCGCATTCGGAAACAATAAAAACAGAAATGCATCGTAAGTTTCGAATTTACCTGGCATCGTTTCAATAGAGTACTGTGTGGTTTTTGCGCCGTGATCCGACCATAGGATAGTCACTGTGTTGTTCAGTTTGGCCAGCCTCGTTACCATACCACTTAATTCTTTATCAACAACGCATGCACGCTTGCCGGTCGTTTCGTGTCCGATATTTATATGCGTATACGTAAACTGCGGTTTGGCATCTACTGAAGATTCTTGTGATGTATGCAAAGAAGTTGCGTATTCAAGCAGATGAGAACTGAGTGGTTTGCCATCATAGCAGAAACTGGTTCCTTCGTTGAACATATTTGTTCGGCCGTATTTTTTAAGGATGTAACACGAACTGTGTGATAGACCGAGACTATTTGGTTTGTATTCGTGTGTTATTTGATTGAATTTTCTCCATTCAGCCTTCTTCTCGTGCAAGTTTCTTATTGCTGTATCTCTTTTTCTATTGCCAGTTAATATCGACCCCCATTTGTCATACCAACACGTATCTTCTTGGGCAGTTGTCTGATACTCTGCTTGTTTAAGCCTCTCGAATAAAACTTTAAATCCAATATCTCTATCCTTCAAACTTGTATACCCCTGCTTGCCGCTCATGAAAGACTTAATATTGACAAACGTAAATGGTGCTAAACTTTGGAACAACTTGAAATCCAAGACAGTTGCTCCACTTCTTGAACTCCTGTTTATTGCTTTGAGCACTTTTGCAGTATGCGGTAATGCACGCTGGAAATGTGCCCTAGATATAGAATCAAGTACCATAACGTTGATGTTTGGGGGCAGAATACCAGGTGCATTATTCCCTTTCCTATTGTTTTGTCTTTTGCGTTCAATATTTTCAAAGATTAGTGGTATAGGCAGAATCTGCTCTACTTTCATTCGATCGGTTTTGTTCGTGGTTTTGGTACAACTGAGAAACACAAAATTAATACCGTGTCTTATACTTTTCGAAACGGCTTTCTGAACACCCCGTTGCAGGCTTTCAATATCATAGTAGTATTTGTGTTTCCTCGCAATCCCATAATCATGGTCCACAACTGCAACAGATACCGGCCTGCCCTTGCATACTTTCATTGTGCAGTTGATCCTTATCACTTGCTCCCCTGCAATTTGCGAAACACTTAGCTTTTTGCAGATACGCTCTTTGTTTGTTTCTCTGCAAAGCCCCATACACGTGGAGTCTGCAGGATAATAACGTTCTGAGGTTCTGCAAACATCGAACACCTCATAGTAAGGCTTGCACGTGGCTTCCCCGGCACCAAACTGTACATTTTCCCTGGTGGTTTCATTAATTGACTTGTTACATTCCATACTTATCAGGGTTTGATTTTTCAAATTAGTTACGATATTGTCAATCACATTGATCTCCGATGCAAAATTCTGGAGGCTTTCATTCCAGTTACGTTGTTGACCTAGTACTGTTACTCTACTCTTTGCTGACAATTTTCTATAATTTGGAATGGCCTGGGTTTTCTTCTTCGCTAGCTTAGACTTCCAAGTATTTTTTTTCATCGTAAGTGAAGCGGTATAATTTAATAGTTTTACTGTGCGTTCTGTTGTAGGAGGCAGTACATTGCCAATCTTTGACCTCACTGTTTTCTTTTGTTTCATTTTTGTGGCTGTTGCTATCGTCCTATCTGCTGTAGCGGACTTCATATCTTCACGTATGCTGGTAGTAAGAGGTATGCTGTTTGCTGATCGTGTCGTAGAGATTTTCCTTCTGTACAACTTGCCAGAATTCTCATAAGTTTGTTCTACTAGCTGCAGATCAGACAGTATGCGTTTCGTTTCCTCCCTTTGCGATGTTGTACTACTTCCATTATGTTCTAGAATATTGAGAGCATTTGGTATTGTTAGCGGATGTTTGCAAGTTTATAGTCCTCAGTTTATAGTTCATTGTTTTGAACTGTTTGGCTGCAGGTATCATCCTGAGGCCTTCTATTTTCCAGACGGACAATTCTAACTTGATATTATTATTATTATTATTGTTATTATTATTAGTGCAATAAACCCTGGACTAGCCTGGACCTTCTTTCTTATTAACAGCTTTCTTTCCTCCGTTAGTTCATTCATATATATAGTATGTCTCTACTTTTTTCTTTTTTGGTTAAATAAAAAAATCTGTAATCAGGCCAGCCAAGTACAAATTGCCTATCATTAGAGAGATTTGTATTTGTATGTTTAGTTTATATATGACAATTTTAAGACATTATATGGTTAATACTAGTTATTATTACAATTATTATTATTTTTATTAGTTTTCAACTTTAATCATACGCACAACATACTACATCTTTTGTATGAGAAACAAACCATGGTGTGATCCGGAGCTCCTTACCTATTAAATTTTCGTTTTTTTTTGTTTTTCCAATTTTCCAATTCATTTTTGTTTTCTATTACCTATTATTGTAGCATTTTAAGCCAGCCAAATACAGATTACCTGTTAGTGAGATTTGTATTTGTAGATTTAAATATGATATGTGATGAAGTTTAAAAAAAAAGTATTATTCAAGTACTTACAGTAGGCGTAGCTAAATAAATGTATAGCTAATAAATAAGCAAATTAATGCCTGAAACTTGCAAAAACAGTACTTAGGGTAATACAATACTACGATAAGAATATATTTACATAAAAGAAGAAAAATAAGGTAGCATACCAATATGAAATGAGTGAAGATCAGTAGAGTTAAGTTAGGAAACCGACATGGCTAGCGAATTCTCCACATAACCTGTAGTAGCAGTTATCTTTCTATCTTTTAATTTGCCTATTAAATGATGTTAAAGTTCTAATGCTTTTAAATTCATCGGATAGGTTATTCCAGAGTTTACACCCTAAAAGGGGAAGCTCTCAAGTCCATAGCTGGAAGTTCGCGTTTTGGGGATACGCATTGGCAAATTGTTCCTAAGATAGTGGATTATGTCCTTTTGTGCAGACTTTTCCTTCATAAAACTCGGGTTGACATTTTGTACGGTTTTGTAGACTTCAATCATTAGCAACTGCAGATTTCTTCTATGTATTGACACAGGTTTTGCTTCCAAAAGAAGGGTGTCAAAGCCAGATGTTTCTTTCTGGGATGCGATCTACTTAACAAAAGTACAAGGAACACCTTCACAATTTTTCAAGAATCAGACCATTCTTATCCTGTTGAGGAAAGGGCAGGATCTTAACCCCCAGTCTCTTCCCGTAGCTGTGTGCCTGATACCTTTATACAGAGGTGTAGAAGTAAATTGATAGTCAGGGGGTTCTTTGCGTACCCGCATTTTTATAAGAAACTGGGAGCTTGGTCCAAGTAGTTATATGAGAATGTAAGAAAACTATCTAGTGAAGAAAGCTGTTAAATATTGTGAAAAACGTGTTGTCTAGTGATACTTGCTTTATTCTTTTTGTATTTTACTTGCAAGACACTACCTGAAGGTGGGGGGCTGCGCCCCTTTCAACTCACACTAGGGGGTTGCGCCCCCCGCTCCGTCTCTCTTCTACACCTATAGCTTTATACTTATCATGTTCGCAACTTCCATTACGAGGTGAAATCTGTGTGTGAATTTAATTTATTGCATAGTTTGACGAAGGTTTGTACTAGGTATCTAGCGGCTCAGATTGCGAAAAACTACTTACCTTGAAGACTAGCGTTATTGCTCTCCTCTGCGTAGCTCCTCGGTGCTAGGTTGGTGGAGGAGATTGCCTGCCATGATATATGCACAAATACACAGAAGAGTGTGAACGCAATAGGTATTGCCAGCAACATCTAGAAGGGAAATTCAATCATGTTTTATCATGTTCAATGATTTAGATCGATGAGGCACTGCGTTCGGGTGATAAGGTGATTTGATTAGAGGTGCAGTTTCTATCTAGTATAAGTAAATAGGTAGCACAGAAATTATATATTTGGTTGCACCCATTTTAAGCGAAATAAGTTATTTCAAACGTCATCTTTTATTTAAAGTCTACAAATACAAATCTCGCTATCAGGTAATCAGGGACGCCTACGCTGGGGGGGGGCAGGGGGGGCAGCTGCCCCTCCTGGCCTTTCCAAGGACTTAATTATTTTAGTACAAAAATGCTTATAATGTGCCCTCAATATGACACTTGCCCCCCCTGCCCTCGGTGCGGGCAGGCGTGCCAGCAGGTAATATGTATTTGGGTGGCTTACAATGCTAAGTAGTAATGCCTGTCCTGCTTAAAAAGAAAGGAAAGACAATAGCACAACATAGGTTATATCTTTGCAAGTAACAGTCAAATTAGAACCCTTGAAAATTCTATTTTAGTTATAGTTAAACTTTAGGGATAAGTCTAGTTGCTATCATTATAGAACGCCATTTCGTGTTTAACACTCCACTCCATTCTTAGACGTTGACCGTCAGGCGAGAAAGCTGTGTGTGCCATTTTGAAAATTTTCGGCATGGGTCGGCATGGCTCGGCATGGCTCGGCATGGCTCGGCCTGGGCTTAAACCTATGACCTCCCGGTTGTGAGGCAGATGCTCTGCTTTGTGTGCAACTAAGCATACCTATCAGATACTGGCTTGCGGCTACAGAGGTGAGGATTGGCGCCGTTCTGTGCGTCATTAGTGTGGGAAGGAGTTGGACGTCTTTGAGGGCAACTTTTCAGTATTAATTTTGGACTTCTGTGGGCACTGGGTTGTTCACGGAGGGTTCCTCGGCAACGCACAATAATAATATTTTCACTCAGTGCAGTAATCTGTTGTTGGTATTTTGCCCGTTGCAGATGGGGAAGGTCGGAAAACAAAAGAATCTTAGAAATAGAGGCAAAAAAGTAGTAATATAAATAAAGACCATACAACAATAGGCTGAGCTTTGTATTATGTAGTGTTGGAACACAGGTATTGTGCGCTATCCTGCCGAGATTTGGAAAACAAAGAGTTTGATAACACGCAACTTTTTTATTCGATCTGTTAGAAAATGCTACTAGCACGTTGTGATAGGAATGGAATTGAGGAGAATTTAGTCTTTGCCTTAATTTGACCTTTGAAGCCTTATGGATGAAGGCAGATCATGAGATGAAATCGGTTTGTGATGGAATACATTTCAGAGACAGTTGACAAAGAAGAAACTCAAAAGATTGAAGAGAAATCTGCTACTTCAGACTGATGACAAAAGTTATGGTTGAGTTTACATTGGTGGCTGAGAGTGGTGTACAGAAGTTGGAGGTTTGTGTATGATATATCTGCCTATTGATTTTCTTTGTATATAGTTTCATATTGTATCACCGCAGAATTTGGTGAAAATAGAGGGTATTACACCCATCCTTGTAGTCAAATTTTCTGACCGCGTCTTATAGTTTTGCTTTGCGAGTGACGCCATTTTGCGACAAAGTAAACAGAATGAACATTGGTTATTGATTGCTAATGATATCGAAATGGATACATCAATCAAAGAAACTTTTGATACGAATGGTCATGTGAATACAATTTCATAAGAGTTAGATGATTTTTTCATTGTGCACTGAAGTAAAGCATTATTGAACGATACAATTTGCAGTACCGTAGAAAGCTTAGCTGGATTGGGCGGGGGTGGGGTGGGGGTAGGGTGCATGGATGTAGAAGTCAACTATACAATGAATAAATATGACAATTATTATAAACAACCTTAGTAAATTATTATGAATCAGCACCCCTGCCCCCGTTCCCACTGTCTACAGGCCTCATTTGGGACCTACGTGGGTAGATGAGTATTGCTTGAAACAATGAAATACTCAAGGGTGCATGAACATGGCCTTCATAGCAGATGTTGCTTCGATCGAGGCATCGAATTGTTGAATCACATAGAAGTCTGTGTACCAAATACATCGGCAGTATTAGTACTAAAACTGCTGCGCGAATGCCATCGCAGTTACCAATAGCAATTATCCATGTTAATGATGAAAACTACTCTTGAAGTTTATTCCACAGTTCGCTAATTCGCTAATGCAAAGAGCATTCATTCAGTTTGTATTGCCATTTCCCAATTAATTGGTAACGAAAAAGCATTCAGATAATTGGTTTTACAAACCTTCAGCTTTTTTGCCAGCCCCATGTTTCATCATGTAGACATGAGTTCTAATTGCTATTTTGTCATATAATCTGTTTTTTCTACATTTTTCCTTATTTCTCACGTTGTATTGATTAATATCTCTCCCATCCTGCGTACTTACCTGCAAAAGTCAATGATCTCTTCTCTGAATTGACCGATGATTCCCAATCAGCTAAAGAAAGCACTGGATAGAGGCTGATTCTCGATTTTACACCTGCTTACACTTCCTAATGATAATTCTTCTTTAGCTCCTCCGAAGTGGAAGCTGACGTGCATTCTGCACTATGAAACTGAACTAGCGCGGAAGTCTAATCACGTTTCATTACAATACCGCTATTCCTGTGGCCTTAATTACATGCTTGTTAAGATAGTAAAATGCTGTGAAGTAACTCTTTAAGTGTTGCACTTCTAATAACTTCTGTTTTTGAACACATATTTCGATTTTACTTTCTTAACAGATTTAATATGATACATTGGATAGTTCGTATGTTAATTATTTTCCCAAACCAGCGCTAGAAACTAGTTGCGTTGCTTCTTCTAGCAACTTTGTCAAATGTTTGTTATCTTCATGTCATAGTTTCTTTTATAGTTTTTCTATATATAGATACAGTGTGTTTTCTTATTCAGCTTGACAATGATGTTAGGCTGACACCTGGACTTCGCTCAACAAAATTGTTAACGCTAGCATTTATCATTGCACGGCAACTATAGCAATTGCGCCTCATTCAGTATTTTGCATGCGGCCAGACTTGTATGTGAATTGTTGCTGAAAATGAATTCATAGATGCTCGCGTCTTTGTTCGTTGTGAAACGAATACAGCATAATTTTAGCATGAGACTATGTATCTTGCATCATTGGAGAATTTGTGGCAATTTTACTATTGGCACCTCTGCAGCTTTCTACGTGCGCCTCTTGTGGTAAATTATGCAGCGATGTGTGTAATCAGCTTAACCGCGGAATTTACAGCGCATGGCAGTTTTGATAGCTTCATTACGATTCACCCATGTTCAAATGCATATGAAGGAACAGGAGACAGAGCATGGAAACATTGTGCTAACATTGGCAGTTACCTAAAAACATGATGCTGATAAGCTATTACAATGGATTGTGTTTGAACTCAGTCAACCTTGCATAATTCGGGTCGGTTTTATCCGGATTTTTGTATGTTCCGGACAGAATTGCTAAGTCCAATTAGTTTCCTATTAAAGTGCAACACTGAAAAAGTTTCTACGTAATCCGAATTTTCTGTAATCCGGACAAAATCAGCCAGTCCCGTGTGATCCGAATTATGCGAGGTTGACTGTAGTAATTGTGCACCAGTATTTGAAGCCCGGTGCAGTTGATTTGAAAATGGAGGCGCTCGACGTTTGCACGGGGCAAAGATATGAACTGTCAGCTAGGATTATTGATTTATACTCCAAACGGTTGATTATTCAATTTAGTTGGCAATAATGGGACGTGAACCTCTCTTAGTTCCCATTCAAGGCCACTCCTGTGCTTTGATGTTCAATTTATATATCATTACAAAAATACCATCATTGAAATAGCTTAATTCCTTTTCCAATAATGCCTTGCAATCATGCAAACAAAATGCACTTCAGTTAAATGAAATACATTAGAATCTTTCTTTGGCATCGTTGATACTAGAACAAAACCAGGCTTGATATTAACTTCGCATTCTGTTTCCTTGTTTTGTTTTGCTACAGGCTGTTTTTCCTCAACTGAGGGAAATGCTGACTAAGTACTATGGCCAGTTCTTTCGTCCAATACTCAGGCCCGTATGCAGTGGAGGGCAAGAAGAGCAATGCCCCCAATACTTCACTGAGGTTTTATTTGGAGATGTTCTAGTCACTAATTTAAGCACCTTTGTTATGCTAAATATATATCTCGTCGCTAAGAGGTTACAATAGTAGAATGCACTTTCAGTTCCCTTGGAGAGATGTACCTCTATTTTCAATGCCCCTCATTTCATTTCATATGTCTAAGAGCCTGCCAATACTTTTCTGTTATTTGACATATGCAAGGTTAATGGAGACATTGGTTAACTTGCGTCTAATTAAGAGTGTCAAAATGTTATCAATACAAGCTACACGAAGCATTTTAAGGATACTGCTCCTAATAGGTGCATTGAGTGCAGAATACACTTATGTATACTTCTGTTGGGACCTTAGGGTCATCAAAGGGTTTATAGCACATTCTAGGTTACAGTTGGAACTTCTTGAGTGTAACACTGTACTTTGGCATCTCTGCATTTTCGAAGTATACTTATATACAGACTTTAATTTTATCACGAACCTCTGCACTAAAGCCATTAGTTTCCATATTAATGAAAGAGTCCACGCTGTTTTAAACTACATGGAGATTAAGTGGAAAACTGTTCAAAGTCTGGAGCCCATCAATGCAATAATTGCGGCTAGTTCAGAATAGCTTATAGCAAGCATGGTAGAAGTTACAGAGAAGACGAGTAGTTCTTTGTGACTTGTAGTAGCGGAGCAAAAGGCGATGGAATTGCAAGGCTGAAAATAGTGCAATATGGGAACTCTAGTCCGATGTGTCATACATAATTTTTCCTTGCGATACAGCGTTTATACGGTCAGGAAAAATCAGGGAAAAAGCGTGCTTTTAAGGATTGTAAGGAAAAGCTGGAGATTTTATTAAAACTTGAAGAAAGTCAGGAAAATGTCAGGAATTATTTTTATCAGCTATATAAATGAATTCTTTAGTGCTCAATAGACAACTATTGACGATTGCAATTAGTTTATGGTTTTGTTAAGTTTTTGGTATTTTTTGCTCTAATTAGAGAGAGTTCCTATTTTTACCCAAATTGAAGAAAATGTGTTCGGCTACTTGGTTTTAAAAGGTGGGTCAGTCGCATCATTTGTAGCACACATTGATCAGGAAAATAGTCTTATTTTTGATATGTAGTCAGGATAAACACCTTCATTTTCAAGAAAAAACAAAGGAAATGTAAGGGGAAAAAATAGACAGGATGTGTATGAACCCTGCAATAGCTCGTGTTACAGTAATTTATTGTGTACTGTTTTGTGCTGCCACCTCTTTAATTGGACTAGCGCTTAAAGTGGGCATGGAGTGCCCAGCAAATTTCTCGTGTTAAATCGATAGCCTGTTAGTTGTGCTCCCTAATTAGACATCATGGCAGCATAAATGTGACAGGATATTCATTGGGTAATTTGTATCTGCCTAGATATTTGATAATGTGACTCTTGCAGATCAAACAAATCATGGGCACGATTGAACAGTGGTTTTAAACACACTAGAGCTCACTGACTCCCACCCAATTGCTCATTGAGTGTAGTTATATGGGCCATGGACGGGTCGGATGCTTTTACTACTTAGATCATCGTTGAACACGCTTCGTTAACCATGTTTGCTCAAATCTTTCCTCTCAATTGGCTTATGTACACAACTTCAATGTATTCACACCCTCTAATAACTCGCAGAGGCTCGCAAAATACGATTGCGGAGTGAAAACCTTCCCTCCTAGAAAAACCACGGCTAAGAGCCCGAGATTATTGACTCTTGATGTCTATACCTGGAGTGTTTTAAATGCACAATGTGCCACCCTAAAGCTCACGTGCAGATACAGATCAATACGCTCCCTGTATTTTCTAAGATTCAGTGGAGAACATTGATCGACCTGTTGTTATCTCCCCCACCTCATGAAACCTCTTTTTTGTCTCAAACCAATCGTAAAACTAATGCAATTCCCGACAATTCATAGCCACTTTTTTTCAGTATTAAATGACATGGGATTTTGGAAGGTTTTACAAATTTTATCAATTACGAGGGTAAAACATGTTTGAGTTTGGATACATGAGGATCTATACGCTTCAGTAATCGCTTGCATCTTATGCATAATTAAATAGTGATCAGTGAAGTTCTCGGGTGCACACACCCTTTGTCTTGTACACTTGACTCTGAGCAGGCAGCCAAAGGTAGCGAATATCGTGCACTCATTAAATTTGATAAAATAAATCTGTGTTTTTGTGATTCAAATTGTTTCAAGATTCAACTTCATACTTTTGCCTGTTTATTCCGAAAAACAAACAACAAGAACAGGCTGCAGCTCATTTTGACGGAAAGGAACATACCTTGAAAGGAGATATAGCTGCGTGGTGCAGTGAAGTTTACTGGACAGATGGTTCGTGATTAATCAGTCAACGAATACCCAAGTAGTTCTATGATCAAAGCATTCCTTACCCTGGGAAAAACACCTCAGATCCATTGACTGCAGATGATATAAAGAAAAGGAGCTAATTTATTGAACTTTCTTGTTACTGCTGATAAGGAAGGCATACATGTGCTCAGGAAAATTGGGTTTCGAGGAAGATTTATTAACGGGGAGAAATTTCTGCGCGGATTGTCTTTACTTGAGGACAGTGCCAGGAATCTGTATGGAATTGTCATTGTATTGCCTGCAAATGGAGTGACTGCATGGTTGGGAACATAAAAAAATTTGCAGATGTGTTTAACGTGTACTTCATTTTCCATAATTGGACGTCATTCCCAAATCCATGCTTTAATTTCTATTTGACGTGACACTTTGAACTAAGTGGAATCAAATTAGTGCACTCTTGCATTAGAAAAAGTAATTTCACCTTATAAACTTTTTTCTACCGTTTGCTGTAAAAGCCCCGCGGCGTCCACGTCTTCCATTTGAGTTCCGAAAACAAGCAGCAACCACGGAGCTACCAAACAGAGAGTATTTGTTCCATAGAATAGTTAGTGGCTGTCTCCAACGCCAAACTGAAATCTAGCCTTGGCAAATGGCTACTTGGGTCACATCATTGCCTAACTCCAGCCAGCTTTCACTCAGCCCCGAGAGCAAGCCTAAAGTTGGGAGCGTAGACTGTGAGGTGTGTGGAGATAAATCGTCAGGAAAGCATTATGGAGTTTATACGTGTGAAGGTTGCAAAAGTTTCTTCAAGCGAAGCATACGCAGGAACCTCGCATACACGTGCAGAGCATTTCAGAACTGCCCCGTTGACATAAACCATCGGAACCAGTGCCAGTATTGCAGATTAAAGAAATGCATCAAAGTTGGCATGAGAAAAGAAGGTAAGAGAAATAAAAAATTTTCAAAATTATTAAGTTTTCTCCCTCACTGCTATCAATTCTTCTCCATTGCTTCTGATGTGCGTCAAGTATCATTTTACCACTTGACTAGGGTATGTGTGTGTGGGGGCACATGTGAGGAAATAGCCAACTACAAAAGCATACTTCATCTCAATTTAATGGTTGGTACCCTGATCTGAGTTAAAGTGTGCATTCTCAAAGCGCTCTGTGCTCTTAAGTAAAAAGTGAATTGCCACAGGAAGACTGGATTCAAAGGTTTTTGGTATTTGTAATATGTTATAAATGCCATCATCCATCTGTAGGACAGTCTGATCTGTCTTTCTAATACTTATTATAGCTCTAGTCGTGTGGTATTCATTTGACCCATGACATCATGCCACTTAGGTAAAAAAAGCCATTTCTATGAGGATAAAAATAAGTCAGTGTTTCTTTGTAAATTTGAGATACAGCAGTTATTACTGTTTTTTGCTCATAATTTCACATATTCTCATCCTATAGAAGGATTTTATTCAGAGGGCTGTTTCAAAACTTGCTTGTCAAAAAGAAAAACAAACATGCAAATTACTATCTTTAATTATGATACAAAATTTCGAATTTGTTGATTTAGCAGACTGGACCTGAATGGGCAAGCCTTGTTTTTCGTTTCATTGCAGATATTCGTTCAAGTCTGTTTTGCAAACATTGTTATTATAACATATAAGTTGATTTGGGAACTAAATCGTTTAAGCCAAAGGGCTTTTAAGAACTTGCTTGTAAGCCAGCTTTGGCCCTTGGGTCGGGGTTGCTCGTCCCAGTTGTAATGCAACAGAACAGTTTGATCTTCACTGATTTCCTGGAATAAGGAATGAAATGGATTCTGTCAATGGTCATAAGCAAGTTTCAACCTTGTTGTTGGTAAGGAGAATCTGCTAAATTCGTAATAAAGGTGCACACAATCTTGAAAATAGATCAGAAGTAAACACAGGTGCGAGACTGGGTCATTCTTGCAAAATAATTTGATTTGTCGTTGCAGTTGGTCACAAACGTCTCTACATATTTCATCTTCCAGTTTGTGCAAACTGTGCAATTTGACCTCAAATTCTTTGTACCGAATATCTTCATACGAATCGAGACTCTAGATTACATAAAGTCATTTGCTTTCCGCCAGTTTTCCACTCAAAGACATGATGACATGATTTGGCACTTTGTTTCATTAGAAGTTATCAGGCATCATTTTCAGTTACTTGAAGTTTGAAAATTCTCCGATGTTATACTGTGGATCAGTATAACATTCTATTGTTTTATAGTAAATGGGTTTGAGAATGAGGAACCTTTTTCGTAAAGATTCATAAGTTGACGTTAGTACTTAAAGAGAAGCAACATACTTCTGTCAAATCCCTAATTCCCTTCGTTTTGGAAGCCTTAAATGTTCAAGAACCGTGCTTATTACTTTTTGACTGATAACATCCACGAGCTTTCAAGGTCTTGACCACATTGGTGCACTGCTCCCCTAGATAAATTGACGCTTTCATGTGTAATTTTTCATGGTATTTAAGTATGGCTAACTGATGAACATTTTAGCAGAAATGCTTTTTTGTGTTTAATAGCAAATCTTAGATTTCATTATTCGTCCTTCTCTAGAGTATTGCTCTCATCTTTGGGGTAGTGTCCCCAGTCCAGCCCATAGCCATCCGTCTTCTCAACAATCCTACCCTCACCTAGCCACTCTTTCTGGTCGTTGTTTGGGTGCAGATCTTTCCAATTCTCATCGATGCTTTCACGGACGTTGCTCCATGGAAACCATGAACGTCATTCCTCATCGGGAAATCATTCCTAGTCCAGTGAGACATGTTCCAACCACTAGAAGTTCTATGCACTCACACTCTTTTCAAGTGTCGTTGCCTAATCCACGAACTCTATACAGCAAATCTGCATTCATTCCAAGAGCCTGTAAACTATAGAACCTCTTTTCTTGCTCTTTCTTCCCAGAATCCTGTATCTTGTCATTTTTCAAATGCAGCATCAACAAACTTGTTCTGATCTCTACCTCTTTACGTCACCTTTCTCTTTCTTCCCTTGTTGGGAGCTTTGAGATGAGCCTCAAACTTTTCCCCAACAGTACTTACTAAAACAAATAGAAAACAAACTCACTTACTTTGCCGAATATGATTTTCACAAAATATTCCTTGGGACAATCACACACTTAACTTTTTGAAGCTTGTACTTAAGGTAAATGAATTTGACTGGAGCTAAAGTAAGGAAATATATTATACAGTCTGTTATTATCAATGTTAAGATTTGCAGGCATCTTTTTTGAGACTTTCCATATCACTTGTTTTACTCATTGGAGTTAGGTTGCAAGTATGGATAAATCAGAGTTTTTCATGGAAAGCTGTAGGTCATTAGATCTATCTTATGTAGGTCCATTTCCGGCATTATTTTAGCTTAAGATATTGTACTTCCCAACTCATAAAGAGAATATTATAACGATTTCTCCTGAAAGTTTCGGATTTGCATCTAAGCAAATTGAAGTAGCCCAAAGGCTGGTATTATTCGTTGACAGTTTCAGAGGTTACTTTTGATCATGAATTCTATGGACTTCTCTATGGAATGAAATCTAAACGGTAGTAGGCCACATGGTTGCTTGAGTTTGCAAGAAACTTGGATTTTCATAATTTAAATGTAGGACTGACTTCTTTCTGGCACCAGAAAGGAAATTGTGTGAAGTTCAGAGTTTTGAATGGAATCTTATAAAGAATCAAGTACCAGACAATTGATATAATTTTGGCTGACCCAATGCAATATTACTATATGGAAGAGGACCATTAATTAAAAGTAAAGCTGCAGATTGCAACACACTGACTCCATGTGCTAATTCAATTTCGAAGCTACTTTCAGAAGAATGGATAAGTTACCCTTAATCACAAACAGACTACTGTTGCGAGAATTCGCATCCCAGGGTATCAGAAGAGGATTATTGTATTATTCAATAACGGCATCGATGAATGCCTTAATGGTTGGGTAAAATCAACATGTCGGGCGTGCTTACAAACATTGTAGTTTCTTGACCAAAAATACGTTGATGATGCCGTCACGGTCTTTATCTAATGTCAAAAACTCCTAAGTTTGTTTATAGTTGTATTCAATAGTCAACCAGTGATTATACACAATACTGATTAAGGTCCAGAAATAGTTTTGCTCACTGTAGAGAGCTTATCTGCCCTTTCCTATCATTGTTAGCTCTGCAATTTTAGGTCACTGACTTCTCATTCGAGATTAGGTCGTATCTTTCTATCCAGTGGGTTTGCTTTCAATACAGTCTGGTGTAAGACAAGCCTCATGTTTAAGAAAGCAAACAATGCTTATTCTAAGGTGTTTTAACATCTTCATTTGTCAAGCTTATGAGCTCAAATGTAAATTGTGTATGGGTTTCTCTGAGCAGCACTCAAGGAATATCTGCGGTGGCGAACTGAT